>OX388314.1:13464697-13531978 GCA_947579605.1 Athripsodes cinereus
ACTTCATAAAAACATCGCAAAGTGAGAGCTTTAGCACTGAATATGTTGCTTTGAAATTAGGAAAAAATATCGAAAGGAACAGCCCACTCTACAAACTTAATCCAAGATTGCATGAAGATGATATACTTCGACTCAATGGCCGCATAAGAGAAGTTACTGAGGTAGATGACTCAGTAAAACAGCCGATTATTTTACACGGAAAACATCCATATACAAGATTGCTTGTGTCACATTATCACAAGCAATATCATCACGCCAACCCAGAAACGATTATTAACGAGCTGCGCCAGAAATATTGGATCATTAACCTCAGGCCAACAGTGAGAGCAGTGGCACACAGCTGCTTAGAGTGCCAAATAGCTAAAGCAAAACCCAAGACTCCACCGATGGGAGATTTACCACCAGCTCGCTTAACTCACAATCATAGACCCTTCACTCACTGTGGTCTTGATTATTTTGGTCCAATAGAGGTTACCATAGGAAGAAGGCGTGAGAAAAGATATGGCGCATTATTTACGTGCCTTACCACTAGAGCTATCCATATTGAATTGGCTGGAAATCTTAGCACAGATTCGGCAATAATGGCACTAAGACGAATGATTGGACGACGCGGAGCACCAGATACCATTTACTCTGATAATGGAACTAACTTCAGGGGTGCTGATACTGAACTAAAAAGAGCCTTTTCCCAGATCGAGAGAGAAAAAATTCAAGATGAACTTGTTTCTAGGAAAATCAAGTGGAAGTTCATCCCACCCTCATCCCCAAATATGGGTGGAGCCTGGGAACGATTAGTAAGGTCAACAAAGACCTCACTCAAAGTCATTCTCAAGGAAAGAGCACCAAAAGAAGAAGTATTAACAACGCTTCTAGTAGAGATTGAAAACATTATAAACAGCAGACCTTTGACTCATGTCTCAGTTCATCCAGATGACGAAGAAGCACTGACTCCCAATCATTTTTTGCTGGGATCATCCTCTGGAGAACCGACACCAGGAAGATTCGATGACAGTGATCTCTATTTGCAAAGACAATGGAGAATAGCTCAAAGACTTGCAGATAAGTTTTGGAATCGGTGGCTTCGTGAATACCTACCATGTTTACTGCCTAGAACAAAAAAATCAGATGAAGCGCCGAAAATTAAAATTGGTGATGTAGTCATCATTGCTGACAACACTCTCCCACGCAACACTTGGCCGAGAGGAAGAATAACCAAAACATTCCCAGGAAAAGATGGCATAACCAGGGTAGTCGAGGTAGCTACTAGATCCGGAACAATGAGAAGACCAACCAGCAAGATCATCGCCTTGCCTACGACAGATGTGGGCGCAGGAGAATTGCTTCCCCGCGCCGAGGGGGGGCATGTTGGCAACGCGATAATATAACTCTAAAATTGTATTATAATTGTATTGTAAAATTGTCTCAATAATATTGTAACGTAGAATATTTAAAGCGCCAACTTTGTGGCATAGTTGTTGTATTAATAAATAGTGCTTTGGAGGACGAACGATAGATGGTGATAGTGTAAAATAGAAACTCACGTATGAATGCTGATTTAAATTCTTTATATTCTTGATTAAATGTTCGTCTCTTCAGAATCCTGTGGCCCTTGTGGCCATAGCATAGGGAGGTATCCTCGCTTAGACGAGAATACTGGACTGATAGGGTCTCCTCCAACTGGCAGCTCAAGTGGAGCTTAGTAGTGAGAGGTAGGTACCTAGAGCCGCGCGCTGCATGTGTTGACATTTCTCCTTGCAGCCAGTGCACTAGGCATCAACCACTCTTTGATAGGTTTCCTTCCCATTCCCCTTTCCTCCTTAGTTAGCAAACCTTCCTCTCTTCCCTAGTCTTCTTCTACCGCGCGTTGTATTGTGGGGTTATTCCTCCGTACAGCCAGTGTGTTGAAGACGTACCCCTCACCTACCTTTCCTGCCTTCTTCTACCGCGCGTTGTATTGTGGGATGATTCCTCCGTACAGCCAGTGTGTTGAAGGCATAATTCCCATCCATAGTCGATAGCGCTATATAGCGGGGTTATTCCTCCGTATAGCAATATCGTATCCTTTAGTTTCTGAACCTCCTTAGCTGGCATACTCGGGATTATGGCCCTTGTGTGTGCAGTCTACTGAGGTGAAGTTGCTGTACCTAGACTTCCTACCTTTTAGCTTCTGAACCTCCTTAGCTGGCATACTCGGGATTATGGCCCTTGTGTGTACAGTCTACTGAGGCGAAGTTGCTGTGCCTAGCCCCCTACCTTAGCTTCCAGTCTCTTTACCTGGTGTACTGAGGCGGAGTTGGTATTGTGGCACATCCCCTTCCTTCTTCTCCGTGTTCCTTCACCTCTCACCCAGAGACCCTGCAGTAGGCATGTTGTTCGTCTTTCAAAGCCTCAAACTTTGAAAGTGGTTTTATTTTTTGGCCCTCCCTCCATCTACCCATGCAGTCTCGTGCTGTTAAAGAGTAAAGGAGCTTGTGGCTACCCCTTTCAGCGGACGACACGTCAAGTGGACGTGTTCCTTAAGTCCGGAGTACTTCGCCCCGCCTTGAATCCCTAGTGTTTGAAGCTCTGCACTAGGGGGCGGGTGGCTTACTCCAAAGGCTACGGTCCGCTGGAATTGGTTGCTGCTCTATTGGAAGGCGCAGGTCGAGATTGGGCTGCAACGAAAGTTCCGGCCGCATCCTTCCCGACTAAGGGCGTCGCCTTCAATATGTATACCAAAGTTAACTGTGAATTTGTATAAATATGGCTAAGAACATAAAAAAATTAAATAAATTTCAATAATAAATCTAAATACTATTGGTTATTTTAAGTTTTTTATTCACATTCAACATGTTATATCAAGGGAATGAACTATAGAATAGGAAACAATTGAAAAAATATTTTGTTGAGAATATTGTTTATTGGACATCTTTTCATCATAATTTGTGAAAAGAAAAATTATTTGTATTATATATCGAACAAATTCAAATAATATGAATGAAAAAAAATATGGAGATTTACTTTTAATTGATGCAGAATCACAAAATCTTGTAACGACGCACGTGGACTTTTTCTAAGTACATACTTCCATGTCCGCAACAATATAAGTTTTAGCTTCCTTGTCAACAACTTGACATAATAAATATTTTATCTATATTCCAAAGATCGGAAACAATAATAATTAAAGTTCACATTATATTACTTTCCAATTTAAAACTGTAAAATATACTAACAAAACACTCGCAGAAATCTAATTCAACTTAAAATGGAAATCATATAGGTATGTATATTATTATGTTAATATGTTTTACACACCTTTGTTCTGTATCGCCTCATTGTTTTAATTATGCATATTTTCTCCAAGAACAATATTATTACTTAATACAAAAAAACATCATTTTCATCAAAAAAATGTTATTAAGTGCAAATGCGGGTATCTTGACACCAGCGGCGTGCCTTCCATACATGCAAACATGCAACGCATGCCCTACAATAAATGTATAATCTAAAAAAATGTGTAATATAGTAGTTTGGAATATCATTTTAAGATTATTTATGGATTTCTGACTACTCTATTGTGTAATTTTTAAGATAAACTTATTTATTTTAGGGCATGCGCTGCATATTTGCATGTATGGAAGGCACGCGCCTGCTTGACACTTGTGAAAAATAACAAAATGGTAGTCATAAAACCATGGAAACTGAAAAACAATACCATAGTTGAATTCGTTCTTTGAAAATTTTCGCAATAGACAATAATAATAATTCTAGGAAAAAAGTACTTACCTAGAAAAATGAATATGTATACTATCGCCATCTACGAGGACCCCTCAGTAAGTATTGCATTCTCCATAGATTTTAATTTTGTATGGCAGCTTGAAGGGCCTGAGTTATGCCATGATAAGTGTTCTTTTTATTAAAATTCATATATTTTCAGATAAGAGATTCAGATAAATTTATATATTAAAATTCAAAAATCTATTATAATATTAAATACATGGAATATTGTAAAAAAAAATTAACGCAGATATTTCAGGCACGATGGTGGTATTTTGAATCTGCGTTTTGAGCCTAATACTTTGATATCCTGTATATCTGGATTGGTGAATTTTTCGCGGCATTAGACTGTTAAGTTTTTGTATGATCATGACTAATAATATGGAGACTTATTTGGTTGTATAATGCTGAGAAGTGTGGATGGCCATTCCACCGCCGTGTAAAAAATTATATTATTACGTTTATGTTTACTTTAATTGTAGATAATAATATTTATTTGAAATGTTTACCTACATAATAATATTTATTTTAAATGTTTATATAATAATATTTATAAATAAATTGCTAATTAATCCATAAATGAAGTACCCTCACGAAGAAATGAACTGAAAAGTAACGTTATATGATATACACCTTTCCCTCTTATGATACAATAATATAATGAAAAGTTGGTATTTAGAAATGTAAAATGAATACCTACCTAGTTATAATTATTGAAATTATTATGGAACGGAAATAATAAATCACTTTGATACCTCTGGATTTAAGTCAGCTTCGGAAGTAAAAGAATAGATCTCGAATGATAAAACACGACTGAGTGCTATTTCGCATAGTCCTTCCTCAGCACAGTTCGCGAGAGCGAGACGTAAATAGTGTTCACTATCTAACGACAACAGCCGAGTACGAAGCGTCGAAGACACGTGACATACAGTTAATACATCGCGCATTTGATTGTATTAGTAAGATATTTTGATTGTGTTTGTAAATTTATTTCCATTCTTCAAAAAATGTCATTGAAATAATCAATAAGTCCCAATTATTATTAATATAATTTTTTAATTCGATGCGTAAATATATGACTGAGGATTACCTTAAATCTTGACCTTGTATTTATTGAAATATTAATCATAAACAGAAGCATACACCATGTGTACTGGCTACACATTACCGGATGGCGAGTGTTAATAATAATAAACTTTATTGTACAAAATATTTGGATACAAATGATAAGGATACATGGTATAAACAAATCATTTTTCACAATGGACGAATTTATCGCAGGGATGTGATATCTTCCAACTAACCCAAAATAAATTAGTCTTTATCAAAATAAATTACTTCATATTTAAGACTGTTTTAATACCTTTATGCAACTTTTTGAATTATTCAATACGGACTATCCGTTCGAAAGATATCGAGTTTAAAAATGTAAGCATTAGAAAAAAGTTGCGTGGCCACCGCTCACCATGCTCTGCTAGCTAGGCAGCACCTGGGATGTAGGCGTCACTGGGGTACGGGAGGGGAGTCAATGTCAAGAAATGAAGTGCCGGCTCCCTACGTAACGGTCGTTTGGCAAGTCCCAAAGCCAACCTTCAAATTAGTATCATGTGTTTTTTTTAATAATAAATAAACAAATATCTTGAGCTCAATACTCACTGTTTTTTTCAGGTTGAAATAAATGAATGCATAGATCCATTCTTTGCACAACTTGCAGCAACCACTGGAGATATGACATCATCTAATCGGGCTTTCAATGCCACCCTCCCTATAGATGATAAAACTCTTGGTCTTGTATTAAGGTAAGCCAATAATTACATTTATAATCATGCTTCAATATTTCATGTTGTTCTTGGGATCAGTGGTGGCTTTTTTATAGTGTGCGGGAGAGCATACACACCCCCATTTTAAGAAACGGAAACATAACAATTAGAAATTAAAAAAAAAAACATTCCAAAAAAATAAAACAGGTGTTTTATTCTACTAAAGATTATATTTTGTGAGAGAGACGTCTTTCGTCTTATGAGGACATTGTCAATCATTGATTGACAATGTCCTCATAAGACGAAAGACATTGATTGACAATGTCCTCATAAGACGAAAGACATTGATTGACAATGTCCTCATAAGACGAAAGACGTCTCTCTCACAAAATATAATCTTTAGTAGAATAAAACACCTGTTTTATTTTTTCGATATGGAATTCTACTACCTTAACACCGAGACAGTGAATAAAAAACATTCCCATGAACAATATATTATTCCAGTTACCATATGAACAAAACGGTTATCGCAGACACTATTGCTTCACAACATGTAGTACCACTGTTAGAATATTTTAATGCTAATGTCGAAACCAATCAGAAATCTCGATTGGAGAACCATGTCTACACAATGTAACATTGTGTAGAATCTAATCGGAAGAAGTGTCCCAACGCTTACGAATTGGCTCAAGGCTGGCTTAAGTGATCACTTTCGGTCTCCATGGACAACGTTCACCAATTCCACCATTCTCACTGTCACGATGTAAGGTCCACCAATCGAAAGACGCTTTATGCAAACCTTAGAAGCAACCATCTTTTTGGGATCTCATTTTTCAGATCTCAAATAGATCGCGATCTCCCGTCTAAATGGCGCCGGAACAATTAAGTTCTATACTTTATCGGCTGCTAGATCGACCAGTCAGCAACAAATGTTTAGAATATTTACTAATTTTTTTATTGTTTAACTGGATTTGGGTGCAGATGACAAATGCTAATGTCGAGAAAACTTAACGAGAGCAAACCAAAATACTGCCCAAAATATCAATTAGAAAAGACTACCTCATTGCATTTTGTAGTACATTGATGGAAACTTTTTAACTACTATGTCTTTTTTTATGTGAAGGGATTTTTGCTATTAATATTATAACATATAGATAACAAAATACAATAATTATAGCATTACCTACACAATATTTGAGTTCCCAGCATGGTGCCACACGTCCATCACAAGCAAGCCAGAAGCAATCTCCCGCAGGGGTTATAGGCAATATTATTGTTCTAAATGCATTGCACACTGGGCCACTCCCGTGTCCGCATGACTATTATGTAAATGTAATATTGTGTTGCAGATCTGATGTTCCCTTCCTGGATATAACAACCAGTGTGGAAATGGAACTATCGCAAAAATTTGAACTCAAGAAAAATTTATTTCCTCTTGTGAAAGAAGATGACCAAATTTGTGCTCCTTTCCATGGTTTTTCACTAACCAATTGGGATCCTGATGATGAAGAAACCAAGTTGTAAGAATCATAAACATTATTCATTTCAGACTATCCTAAATAGCCTCTGACATTGATTGTAGAAGTTTATTAATTGATAAATAAAATAAAGGATATTATCTAAATGAGTGACAAAAAATATGGAAATGAGCATACAGAATTACTGATTGGGAAACTAAATGCGGCATTAGTAATTGTCAGACAATATGCAGTGGAACCTCTCATAACGAGTAATTTGCATAGCGAGCAAAAAAATGTGAAAAAGTTGCTCCATTAATGAGCAAAATTTTGCATAACGAGGGTAAGTCCCTTTTTCATGACATTCACTTGTGACCTTGTGAGCCGTGACTTCCGCGCCAGTACGTCAGTCTGTATTTAGCACTCGTTCCGTTAGTGCGTTGGTTGTCATTTTCCATTAGCGTGATGATTATTTGTCATAAATTCATATTTAGGTTTTTTTTCCAAGTCCAAATTGTATTACAAGTTGTTACACTCCTTTATAAGTAATTTTATTTGAATAAACGTCAATAAAAAAAAATTGTTGGTATTCTTTCGTCATGGAACGCATTATCGTATTTTACATTGATTTCTATAGAAAAAATGTGTCGCTTAACAAGTAAGATTCTGGAACGAATTAAACTCGTTATGAGAGGTTCCACCGTACTTATTTCAAGTGAGGTACATTTAAGATGACATGCTTATTAATAGAATAGTTTTACTATAAAAAAAAATTGAATTCGAAAACCGCTGCTGACTTACTTCACTTTTGTGATACATATACATAGTTTTATGTAAGGATAATTTTATTTTCTGTCAATCTTTCAAGGTAAATATAAAGTCGCTCAATCAATATTTTTTTGTCTCCCGTTTGGTACTTCAGTCACTCACCTTGTATAACAGTTGCCCATTTTTTGCAGCTCAGTTTTGAATTTTTGCCACTTAAATATTAGCTGCCAACTTTTTTGTTGTTGTTGTACAAATATTATTAGGGTCAGTTCATTGTTAGTTGATCAGTGGTTTTTTCGTTCATCCATTTAAATATTTCCTTGAAATAAAGTTGCTTCAATGTGATTCTTGGTGATTTTTAGGAAGGAAAATAAGTGGCAAGAACAAACAAACCTGAATCTTTCCCAACAAGCCATGGCATTTGATATGAATGCTGATGTTGAACCACTACCTCAAGATGATAATTTTGTATATGGTATGTATCTACATAATTAGCAGAATCAATAAATCTTGTAAAAAACATAACATGAAAGAATGTGTATATTCAATAAAATTCTTATATTGTCGTTGCATATTCAAAAAGAGACATGTGCACACATTTTTATTGGGGCATACTCTTTTAAAACTGTTCATTGAGTCATTAAAATTATAGTTTGGACTTTCTATTGGCATATGATATTAAGTCTTTAAGTATTCAATTTTAATATTTGATACTAAGAATCACTTTATAAAATGGTTATGATGTCGTTATGAGCAGTTTATTCTGGAAATGTCAAAACATTTATGAATTCACATGTCCCTTTTTGAATATGCAACGACAATATATTTATGCATAACTATATTTTTTTACCATAGATAATGATGACCAGGGACCAGTAGAAAGTGATGAAGAGGAAATGGGAGTCATGACACACGCAATAAAACCAGGTAAAGTTACTTTAAATTCTATGTGGTCCTTAACTAATATTATTATTCACTGTTTAACTTGAACATTGTCCTGTTTCAGATAAGAAAAGAAAAGTGGCGCATTTAGTTGATATGAGGCCGTCTGCACAATCGGACGCCTTCCTAGAGTACTCTTACTGTGGAGCTGTAGTGGGCTCATGGGCTGGACCTGCCCATTGGAAACTTAAAAATAATGTCAACAAATGTAAGATTAATATAGATTCATTTGATGTAATAGCAAAAATATATTCTTTTCAGAATTGCCAATTGTTATTTTTAATTTAGATATTAAATTATTATGAAAATTACATGTGTCATGTTTGTTTTGCACATGACAGAGATACATTTTCTCGAATGATAGTCAACGTCAGGGGACCTGACACCACACAAAAAAGAATATTTTAAATGTTACATATTTTTTGTTTTAGTATCCAGAATGATTGAAAAAAGTCAAACACTGACCAAAGTTGTAGTGAGAAAAGCACCATCCAGAAAAAAGAAGGACTTGGACTATATGGAAGAAGGAATGTGTTTCAGTGTGGCAAATAAAAAATGTCCAGAATATTCCACAATCGCTCCAGCTAAAAGTGTTATAGGTCTTAAGACATTGTCCTTGGGTGCGACCTGGAGTGGGAAGAAATTTAGAACACCGATTGACAGAGGCTACGACCTAACACATTTCACAAAGTTCCACCTCAATCAGAATGTTATTCTACGACCTGTCACGGAGGAGCCAGAGAGCGATGGGAAGGATGTCACTCACACCCTCGGAGATGTAAACGATTATGATTACAACAACGATAATGACACTTCCTACTGTCCCAACAGTCAACCCAATGTAATGTATTGCTAATGCTTTTTCAATGTTAATATCCCAAATGGATGGTGTTATGCATAAATCTATCAAGCCACACCAACCTCATATTAAGATGATCAGCGTTTAGTATTGCATCAACACTTAACAGTAATTATAAGATGTGAGTTAGTAAATGGCGGCGTACAGACAGCTGGATACGAACGTCAATCATCAAGCAAAAATTTGAAATCTTTCGGCGACAATTTGGAGCGTTCTACGACGAAATATTCTAATTAATGCCTGCATTACCCGTCCATGAGACGTAACGAAGGCATTCATTCGAATATTTTGTCAGAGAATGCTCCAAATTGTCGCCGAAAGATTTCAGATTTTTGCTAAATGCTTGATAATTGACGTTCGCATCCAGCTGTCTGTACACCGCTATTGTAAATGGGTGTATTATTAACAAATAGTCAGCTTTCACTGCTCAATTTTTAGCAAATCAAGAATATCGTTTTTTAGTTTTGAATTCACACTGACACATTTATTGAGCTGATATAATTTTGTAAAAATACATATTGATTATGTAAACAAAAAGGTTTATTACTTAATAATTGGGTAACCTAATCTTTGTGTGATAATGTAATGATCCAACAATAAGTCACTCAATTACATATTATTAAATATTTAAACAAAAATAATAAGCAGTAATAGGATAGAAACTTGGTATACACAAATAATTTGACACAGTGGGTTGGTTTATAGCAGAGGCTGGATATCTTACAACTAACTCAATAAAATAAAAGCAGCAAAAAATAAGATGTATACATAATATAATATACCTAGTAATACATAAAATAAGTAAACAATGAATAATAATAATGTTAATGGATACCTGTGAGTGAAATGTAAAACTTCAACCAATTGTTTTTTTTGCATAAATTCATACTAACTCATTTTGGTAGATTTTATGATTTGATTCACTGTTGGATAACACCATCCAAATTGAAGGAAATACTGTGTGTCAGAACAAAACTATATTTTGTCATTTTTCAATATATGATACATATAAGTATTTTTACCATAATTATTTTCACTCACATGGTTGTTGACACAAGATGAATGTCAAACATGATTGTGAGTGATTAATATTAGTTATAGCTCTCATTTTTTCAAACTTAAACAATGTCAAATAAATATTTTTTATCTTTAGATAACACATTTTCAATAATTAAAATGATTTTAAAACACTGTACATTTTCAATATTAAAAAGATGATAAAAAGGACTATAAAATTTGGTGAAAATTCTTGGTGGAGCACCCATCTGACATGCAGATATAGAAAAGATGTACACTATAATATACTCCCATATTGAAATGGTTGTTGTTTTATTATTATTTCAGGATGATGGTGGAGATTGGTGTGG
The DNA here is from genome assembly GCA_947579605.1 of Athripsodes cinereus. Classification (NCBI taxonomy): domain Eukaryota; kingdom Metazoa; phylum Arthropoda; class Insecta; order Trichoptera; family Leptoceridae; genus Athripsodes; species Athripsodes cinereus. The sequence continues at coordinate 13,475,607 of OX388314.1, forward strand.
AGATGAAGTAAATGAAGATATGATAGCTGGTGATGTGCACAATCAAAATAAGTCATTGGAAATCAATGGTGAACTTGTGGAACCCCCAGCAAAGGTATGTTACTTTCAAAATACTTTGAAACCATTCTTAAGTATGTATTATAAATCAATTCCATTATCGGATGAATCAAGACTCTGGTACTGCTTGAAAGTGAAATCTCTCCACAACTCGAATTCTTTCAAAATCCTAGGCTTCGTAAGATTCTAATACTAGGATACCTGCCGTAACTGCTCAACATTTGACAAGCTAAATTTTGGGAGCCTTACCTAAAAGTGGGGTGGACAGAGAGAACAGAACACTGCATTGCTCTATTTCCTTACCTACTTCTCTTTGTCATCACCCATTCACTCTGCATGTCCAAACCATCACAATTCATCTGTTTTATTATTATTCTTGTCAGCGATCACATTACCACAGCATTTATTCCACATTAGTCTCAGTTTCGTTTGCATACATATCGCGCATCTTCTGACTGTCGTATCTGCCATTTTTGGCGAAATCGAGTCATGATCAACAATGTGTACTTATATGTGCCCTTCATGTTCTCACTGAAGATCACACCTGTAACTGTTACCGTTATCCTGGAACAGCATTCTGATTTTTTGTCGTATTTACAAATTAGTCTGAATAAAATGTGTTGTCCTATATACAAAGTCCTCAAAATGTGTTGTCGTATATACAAAAGTCCTCAAAATTTCATCACAAAAATGATTCTGAGATATATAAGAATACAAATAAAATAATGTAATATATTTACACTGTATCATATAACTAGGAGAGACGAAAAAATTTGCACCGTAAAACAGTAAAAACGCTCTCCTGAATAATTACATTTTAGCAGATACGACTGTTAGTCAGAAGAGGGACGATATATTGTCAGTACCAGAATGGTATCATGCATCTCAGGTCGCTGTGCATAATACACTCCATCTGATAATTATAATTCCACTGTTATTTACAAGAGTAGGTTGCCACGTGTGCACCACATCCAATATATTTTGTTGTTGTTATTTCTATCATCATTTATACACTATTGTACACCAAGAGATAAAGATAAATAAATATCTTTGTCAAATATAAATCTAATATGGACATTGAAGTTACATCAACTACAACAGGCCTACAATTTTGAATGTATTGCTTATTTCAGGATAGATTATCTTATTATTGATGTTTCTTTTTCAAACTTAGGTTGCAAAGACATTTATTCCATATGCTATGAGGGCGAAAAAAGTAGACATGAAACAACTGAAACAAGTCACGTGGAAAATGTTGACACTATCTGAAGAAGGAGCTGACAAAGAAAATGATCCCAATGGCTGTGAAATGGAGAGAGTTAGAGAAACAACATTCAATAATCTGTATAAGAAGATTCCGCTGAAACTGTCTAGTAACATGAAGGATTGTCTCAGCATACCACTCTCACTTCTAGCAGTATTGCACTTGGCCAATGAAAAATCTCTCACATTGAAAAATATCAACAATTATACAGATTTTTCTATTTGTAAGGAATAAACATTTTTTTTACCAATGTCATAAAATAATATTTACCTCTATTTGTTGTATACAGTGTACTCGTAAATAAACGCTTTTTTTTTAATTTTTATTGTTTATTTTAACTTCCTTTATCCCTAGGACAAGTATGTACTAATGTACGAATAAAAAAACAATGATATAACCAACTTGTGTATACTTTTTATTAAAATATTTATGAACAATGCAAAAAAGTTAACAGTTTTAGTACACAAGTTAAACAGAAAACAATAAAAAGCATAACAAAGAGAACTAGTTGCTAGAAAGTAAAAGGATATCTTAGAAGTAGTATTATTGACTAATAAACAGTGTAATTAAATAAAAATGTATAGAGAAACTTGAAAATGAAATATATATGGTATGTATCATAAAAATAGATAATTACATGTAATTGACTAAGTTCTGTCAACAGATTTATACCTGTCTATGTAAATATAATTATTAAGACAGATGTCAACAATAAGTCATAACAATAAAAACATTTGTTAAGCTTCATTACAGCATAGGAAGAAAAAACTAGAATTAAAAACTGGTTTGACCCCAATCATAGTTGCAAGTGAACATCAGTAAATTGATTGTTCGCTTCTCTTCTAAACATTTTACAGTAACAAAAAGAAATCTTCAGTAGCTAACAACTTAAAAAAAAAAACTAATAATACATATTAAATTATCTTCAAACGTCACATCATCATTCATATTTTAAAAAGAAAAATCATAAGAGTTAACAAAAAGAAAAGACACTACGAGTATTTTATTAATACTTGCACTCTTATTAATTTATGCCCACACTGCAGGATAAAATATTAAGCTTATCAAATTCTATATCACATGTACCTATCCCGGCACTCAAATTATGAAAAAATGCATTTTGGATGTAACAACAAAAGTAGAAGTGAACTTAATGAAATGGACAACATTTACCATGAACAAAATCACTAAATATGACATGGTCGTAATTCTTAAACCATACTGAACCTTATATTGTCAGATACTAAAATATAACAATATTATGTAGATACAAAATGGTAAATTAATGATGTTACAAGCAACAATATTACAAAGATAGTGGTAAATTAAATTAAAATATACTATTCTGTAGCAGTTGCGTTGTTATTTTCACTGCACTTTTCAACTTTAGATATTTTATCTTCCAATATAGTAGTTGCAACTACAGTTGGAAGCTTTTCAGCACTTAAAGTAGTGTTATTTTGTAGTTCATCGTCGGAACAAGTTATGTTTTCTTGAGATTTATTCATTTTAGTATCCATACTATTGATATTATCACCATTTCCATTGGTATTATTATCTTTTTTACAAGCATCCAAAAAAGACATAATTTCTTTTTCTGGATCTGCAGATTCTGAAGTGTTTGAAATATCAGAATATTTATCTTCATCTTCACACATCGCTACTGGATTTCCATTGCTGCCATCATTATCAGTACTTTCTGTGACATTTGCACTATCAACTTCTGTTGAATCTTCATCTTGTGCAGGCACATTAGAATCGAGTTCATTTATATTTGTGATTCCGGTTTCTTCAGCTTTTTTTGGTTTTTCTAGTTGTCCATTTAAATCATTATCGTCGCCCCCAATACTAGCTTTATGAGAATCATTTTCAGGAATATTATCATTCTTAGATTCCACATTTTGCTCTATTCCTATATCTTTTTCAAACTCTATATTCACTATTTGTTCCTTCACTTCCTGAAAGACTTGTTCTTTTACACTGTTAATACTTAAAGACAACATGGCCTCTACTTCTTCAGTGCCTGTTATTTGTTCTACTACTGTTTCTACTTGTCTATTTATATTAGTGGTCTCATATTCATCAGTATCTGTTTTTTTCTCTCTTACTAAATCAACCTGTTCTTGTCCATCAACCATTAATGATGAAGTGGTCTCATATTCATCAGTATCTGCTTTTTTCTCTCTTACTAAATCAACCTGTTCTTGTCCATCAACCATTAATGATGAAGTGGTCTCATATTCATCAGTATCTGCTTTTTTCTCTCTTACTAAATCAACCTGTTCTTGTCCATCAACCATTAATGATGAAGTAGTCTCATATTCATCAGTATCTGCTTTTTTCTCTCTTACTAAATCAACTTGTTCTTGTCCCTCAACCATTAATGATGAAGTAGTCTCATATTCATCAGTATCTGCTTTTTTCTCTCTTACTAAATCAACCTGTTCTTGTCCATCAACCATTAATGATGAAGTAGTCTCATATTCATCAGTATCTGCTTTTTTCTCTCTTACTAAATCAACTTGTTCTTGTCCGTCAACCATTAATGATGAAGTAGTCTCATATTCATCAGTATCTGTTTTTTTCTCTCTTACTAAATCAACCTGTTCTTGTCCATCAATCATTAATGATGAAGTGGCCTCTATCATCAGCTCTGTGTTAATCGTCACTTCTTCAGTCTCATCAGTATTACGACTTGACATAGTTTCTACTACATGAGTATATTCTAATTTTGTGGTGCTTTCAGAAAATGTTTGATCTGAATATATTTCTTTCTCATTTTCAATCTGCTCAGGTAACATATCTACATTTTTGCAAGTATTATCCTCCAAAACATTATCAATTACTTGATGATCATGATTTTCATATTTATAACCAAGTACTTCTGCAATATCTTGATCATTTTTTAATAATTTCACAACCATGGGATCACTTTCAGAATCAATGATTTCTACATTGTATTCAATACTATCATCTACTGCTAGATCAGCAAATTTTTCATGAATCTCCTCATTTATTTTAGACCTGTCATGTGGCATCAGTAAGCTGCAGTGTTTTGCCAAAGCTGGAATGTCAATCAACTCTTTTGATAATTCTCTTAAATCATCTGTTAAAGCTGTAGATCCAAAATCAATATGAAAAACTTCAGTGCCACTTTCACTATGGCTTATAATCTTAGATCTGTAATAAAGATTGTCCTCTGAAAATATACTAGCACATATTGTACCTTCTGTCATATTTTCCAGGGAATTAAATTCTGAAGCATTCTCTAAGAGAGACATAATGAAATTCAGATTGTCTGTAGATGATCCGTACTGTATCCAGAAGTCTTCAGGACTGTTTGAATGGCAAATAAAAGCAGATGTTGGTATTTTATCTTCTCCAATAACAGGCAATCTCTGTGGAGAAGGCACGGAAGAAACTTCTTGATGACATAATAAAGACAATTGTTCGGTGACTGATTTTCCATCTACATACAGCTCCACAATAGATGTATCTCCTGATGCAATAAATGATACATTAAATACTGTTGCTCCATCTGCTGCTAACTCAATAAATTTTAATTCCGCTTCTTTAGACCACATTTTAATACTTCCAGGTTTTTGTAGAGCACATTTTCTCGACAATGCAGGAAGAGTTTTTAAATTATCTGGAAGACTTCTTAGATCATTAGTTAAGGAAGAATTTCCATAATCCATGAAAAGAACTTCTGTTCCATCACTTCCATGGATTATAACCTGGGCTCTATACCACAAATCATCTTCTGGGAATTTAGCAGCACAAATGACTTCTTCTGCAATTTCATTTAAAGGAGAAAATTCTTCAGCATCTACTAATTCTTCTGATATTGCTTCTAAATCATGAACAGCGCTTTCCAACTGAATCCAAAACTCAGATGGTGAATTAACATGACTGGCAAAACAAGTTGGCATCTGGTCAGACTTCTCAGATCTAACTGCTTGTCCCTGAGAAACTAATTGATCAGTGATATTAATTGAATTCACAAACAAATCAACATATGTAGTAGCTCCTTTTAAGATAAACACAGCATCAACAGGTTCTTCTGTGTTACCAATCAATTTGGTGAAGAGCTCTGAAGCTTGTTCTGTCCACTGACCGGTTCCTGTAGGTGTAGCATTTACACTACATTTTAATGCGTAAGGTTCAACGTCATGCATTTCTGTAGGTAAACATTTCAGTACACCAGGAGTGTTATCTAGCACATCCGTGTTACCATAATCAATAAATCTAACTGTGATAATATCATTATCTGAATCCAAAATTATGGTTCTGTAGTATTGTTCATCTGCTGAATATTTTGAAATACACAACTGACCAACTTCGCGTTCCACACAATCATCATAAGTTTCAGCATTTTGTAATATTTCTTGTAAGGTGTCAATTTTATCAGAATCTGATTCACATTGCAACCAGAACTGTCCTGGTGTATCAATATGTGTGATATAGACTTTAACTTTATTTGCAGGTGATGATGCAGGCTGCTCAGTACATATAGCAAGCTGTTTCTCAATCAAGGTTTGGCCCACATCACCTGAGTCTTGATTCACAAGAGAAACAGAATACTTGTTGTTATCTAATGAGTAAAAAATGGCTTTGTATGAACTCAAACTGAAGCAGTCATCGATCAGATGATTTGGTTTCCACTCCTTGTCAGTTGGAGATATTCCTTTAAGGGAACAGTGCAAAGCCATTTTTGGCATTGACATTAAATCATTTTCCAACTGCCAAATATCACTGCCATCTACCATACACTTGTTTCCATAATCAATGAACTGCACTTTGAATTTGCCACCATATTGAGAATCTAATATTTGTGCTCTGTACAGTGCCTTATCTTCTGAAAATCTGGCTAATACAGAAGAGCCAACAGATACCTCATGACTAAAAGCTGGCTTGACTCCAGTATACAAAGTAGGTACGTTAAACATCATATTCCTGAATTGATTCTCTTCAGAAACCATAGTTACAAAAAAGTCATTGGGGTTAATAAACCATGTGACCCTCACTTCATACTCCTGTCCAATCACTACATTGAGATCATTAAATGGTGTATTAAATGCAATTGGGTTTGTAAGTACTTTAGGACATTCTTGAGATTCATAATTCCTTGGTTTGTAAGATTTAATATGTTCTCCTCCATAAGATCGCTTTTCTCCACTATACTCTTTGTCACTTGATCTATCAGAAAACTTCCTTCCTCCATCACCTCGCTGATTCTTGTTAGACCAATCTGGTTTTGAATCCCTAAAAATATAAATTTGAAGTAAGTTTAAATTGTAAAAAGTGTATGTCTTACACATAGAATGGAAAGCACATTATAATATAAGTTTTAAAATGTTAAACTAAAACACTGTTTAATTTTCACATATAATTTTGTATTTAGTCAATTAATAATGACTAAATGCTAATTGCAGAGCGCTTTCGCCTTGCGGCATCTTCAGGGCAGGAGTTACTTAAAACTAAAGAATAGAACAAACTAACCTACATTAATGTAATGTAAAAATTAAACAACGTTAATGTACCTACTTTAAATTTAATGAAAGCGCATTTCTTTCTAATGAAAAACATTCAGAATTATAAATGAATTAATATTAATACAGGCGGACCACGACTTTCGCACATGATTGGTTCCTGAAAATGTGTGCGAAAGTTAAATGTTTGAAAGTAGAGGGATGTAAAAAAAACATATAAATAATTTATTTACATATAAATAATTAAAATGCTTTTAAATTAAAAGTTACCATGACATCGTTTTATTTGTTGTGACGAAGTGTAATACCATCATACGTAATACCTATTCTGGTTTTTATGTGTTTCATAGTTTGACAGGAAAAAAACTATACGAAAACAATTATTTTTACTTAAATTTTTGAACAAAACTTTTTGGTAAAAAATGTGCGAAATAGCGAATTGTTTGAAAGTCGAATGTGCGAAAGTCGAGGTCCGCCTGTATTCTATATTTTCAAGTGTAACTGCGTGGAAATATATTATAAAAGATTATATTAATATTATATAAATGGGTTAGTTGGAAGATATCGCTTCTGCGATAAACTCACCCATTGCACAATATCATTTATGTGTATTACATTGTTTTATAACTTGGTAATTATGTCTGCACCTGAGAGCCATTTAGTCTTAAGTACTAAAATGCTATTTTCAAATTCAATTTTTAATCGTAAAAATCTCAACATTTTACTACTAACAAGCTGTATATATAGTATAAACCATAGTGATACGCACTTCAATTCTTATGACCCAAAGCATTTCTGTACTTAAGACTCACGACTGTTGATTTATTTCAGCTTTTTTTGTAAATTTGCCATTTTTGTCAAAAATGCACTTGAGTCCAAATGGCTCTCAGGTACAGATGTATGCTCCTTATTATGCAATAAAGTTTATTATTATGACGAGAATGACGACATGTGTAGGTATATGAAAATTGTGCGAACGATGGACTATGAATGAATGCAAAAAAGACAAAAATCATGGTGTTTGGAAGAGGAAATGAGAGAACAGTATGCCAGATAATGATTGACAACGAAGTTTTAGAGCAAGTTGACAAATAAGTGCACTTAGCAGTTTGTTCACGAGAGATTGGAGGTGTGAAAGCGATATTGAAGGAGAAAAGTTGCTGGCAATAAGGTAAATGGTGCAGTCTGACCAATTATTGCAAATACAAACATATCTACTACAGCTAAAAAGTTGGTGCACTCTGCTATCTTAGTGCCGACACTTATGAATGCAAGTGAGACGTGGACATGGTTAAAGAAGGATGAAAGTGGCATAAATGCAGAAGAAATGAGATCGTTGAGAAGGATGTGTGGTAAAAGTCTGAGAGATTGTGAGCGTAACAGTGATATACGAGAAGAATGTGGAATGAAAGTTGGTGTAGTTACAATGGTTTGGGAATGTGGAAAGAACGAATGAGGACAGAATGACAAAGAAGATATATTTGGCTGAGAAGAATGGTGCTCGGAGACGTGGACGTCCGAGGATCAAATGGCAAGATCATTTAAGACTCAGAAAACGCGAAATGCTGGTTTTTTATGGTTTTTACATTTTTTTAATCGTCTTAAATAATGTTACATATTCACGGAAAAAATATATGTTATAGATCAATTCTTTCTCTATTGAATTGTAATGTTTTGAGTTTGGATAGTTTATTTATTTTTTTGAAAAAAATTCCGAAAAAAATATCAATTTTTTGTTTTCGAATCATTTTGCTTGAATACCGGGTGGAACAGCGACATATTTTTTTTTTTGTAATAATGCCTAATAATATTTTGCAGTGATATGTCATGTAAATATTTTCAACAAATATTAAAATCAGCTTTAAAATTAAAAAAAACCTTCAGTTGAGGAACAATTCATATTTGTATGACGTCTTTATTTTTGTCCAAAGAAAGAGAGAGTCTTATGCTTTATCTATACGCGCATAAGAGAAAATGACACAGTCGGTTTCGAGCCGGCTCGCAGTGCGGACGTGAGATTTGTGCTAATTTTTTGTTTGTTTTTTTGTCATTATTAAATTTGGTATATAATTTCACACAATTTGCATATAAGTCACGAGTATGTAAATACTACACTACGGATCATACCTTTTGGAAAAATGTATTTTCAGATGAATATAATCTTGCTTTTTTTTCATATTAGTTTTATATATTTTTTATTCTTATTACATAATGCAATTTATTTATCGATTTTAAACATTTTTTTTTATTATTATTATTAAATATTAACAAACAGCAAGGAGTATAATATCCATGTAAAATGAGCAAGCTAACCGCTTCTTCCAACTTACTCATTTTTTAGAAGGCTTGCCCATATTTACTTTTTTTATAAAAATAATTATACATAAAAAAAGAAAATATTTTTTATTACCTAAAATACCTCTATAATTGTACCTATATAACAGGCAAGTTCATCGCAGAGGCGCGATATTTTCCAAATAACTACTACTACACCATCACGGCACATCCCACAAGTGGGGTAGCCAGCAGAATAGCTGCATGTAATAAAAACGCAGGCTGTCCGCTCCATGCCAACAAAAAAAAACTATAAAATAATGCGTAGGTAATTATGATTAATTAATTATGATTGTTTTTCATTCATACCTTCACGGTTCTTCCCACAAGTGAGGTAGCCAGCGAATAAATCGCATATAATAAGCATACAAGTGTCCTCTTCGTGTCAACAGAAATTAAGACATTCAGGATGGATAGCATACCTCATTTTTTTTTACTTACTACTACACCATCACAACATATAGGGTAGCCAGCAGAACATTTGCATGTAATAAACATGCGAGCCGTCTTCTCTGTGCCAATTAAAAAGTAAGATATTCAAGATGGGCGGCAAACCTCATCGCTGAATTTGAGATTTAATACCTATGTCTTTATTTTTTCAAACACCTCTTTTCACTTTTTTATAGTAAACAAAAATAACTTTTTTTGTTTTAACACCAGAGCACAACGTTTTTTGAACAAAATTTAATGTGCTATGATATACCTGCTTGGTTAAAAAAAACACCAGTATTTGAAAAATACAAAAAACATTTTATCAAAAATCCCTAAATTATTACCATCAGTGTATCTGCATGTAACTATGCCATCAATAATATTAGTCATATTATAACACACTTAGAAATGCATTCTGTGTGTGTATGTGTGCGTGTGTAGAAGTACCTACCTAGATACAGTATAGGCTAAAATTTTGTACCAGTTATTATTATTCTTTTTTTGTTAGAAGTTGTAATTATTATTATTACTAGTGGCGGGACCAGTGGGGTAATAAACAATTTTATTTTTCCACAATTTAGTACAAAAATTTAAAAACATACCTGACTTGAGAAATGTCTATACCCCCCTCCCCCATTTCCTCCGTCACATCGCCGATATTTCGATTTTGTATAAGACTGAGATATTTCATGATTATATTTATGTTCCGTTGAGCACTCGGTAAAGAATAGGTCAACCACTTTTTTCTGTAAATTTTCGAGTGTCCTGTAAAAGGCAGGTGTTCGAGAAACTAAAGAAATTTTGCACTTGTGGGATAAAACATTAAGGGTTGCACTTTCCCTCACCCATGAATGTTACAGGAATGTCAATTCACTACGTCATCCAAAGATACTTGTGGGATAAGCCGTGATAGTATAGAAGTAGTAGATATGTATTACGATTTCCATTACGATACAAAGGAATATTCCAATTTCCATTACGATACATAGGAATATTCTAATTATTTTCATTTTCATACCTATAAGAAATTTGGTGCGGCATGCGGTGCTATTTTGCATGTGTGGAAAGCACGCCACTGTGTGTCCCGCTGTGTGATGCACAAGTGTGTCCCCCTCTAACCTCTCCGCTCCCTTCTCATCGCATCACATTCATTCACTCACTGGACTTCGTAAAAATAATTTGGGCACATTTGTATGTGTGCTTGTGTATTGCGATAGAGAAGTTTTTATTGAACAAGCAATAGAAATGCATAATTATAATCGTCGAGTATTTCATGTTATAGGTAGGTATTTATTGATTATCCTTAAATGTGGCTGCTATCATATAATATTATAATATCTGGTTATGATTTAGACAATATTATTAGACAATTTGAAAATAGGCACAAAATTTGACCTTTTCTTTATGAACAGTACCTCTTACGTGCAGTGAGTTCACTGAATACCAAATTGTGGGAGATGCCGTGGTGGTATATTTTTATTAGATATAAATGATGTCAACTTCGAAAAAATAATATTTCAACTGATAATAAATACTAGACTATGATATAAAATAAATCATTAATGTTTTTCAACTAATCTAATCTAAAATTACAATTTTCATAAATAAATATCAACATTATAATATCAAAAAAAAAAATTCATTCTTTGTCAAGAATTGTTCTAATCATACTTTTTGACAATTATTCTCAGGGTAAAGCCGGATACTGAGCTAGTTCATATTATAAACTCACAATACTTTGGATGAATATTTTGGACTATGCATTATTATTTTTATTATTATTAATCCTTGGTCCTGACTAAGAGCTGAGAAAATAATATTATCAGCGGAACTTCGATACTCGTATTGAGACGTACCTACCTACTATTATTATTATTTATACTGTCGTGCAGTTTACTAATACATTAAAATATACCATTTGTCTTAATACACACATATAAGCAATAAAGGTGTTCTTCTATTGGAGAATTTGGCGGAGTTTTTTTATTATATACTAAACGCCATTTTACCTAATCATGATATTTTTTTTGAGTAGGTCTTCCTCTTAAATTAAATTCTACAGAATGGTCACGAGTTGAGCACATTGAACAGGAGAGTGTGCATGAGGAATTGTATGACAGTAACAGAAGTGAAAGATGTATGCAAGGATAGAAGGAAGTGGCGCTCATCCTTTCTACCTATCACGCGAGGGAAGCGGCGTGATGGTATATATGTATGTAAGATTATATTAAAAAAATTAAATTAAAAACACTGTTGAATTCCACTATGAGAATTGTTCAATTGTTAAAACGTTTTCGTCATCATCAGTAATAACACAACACTAAATTAAAAGACATATAATAATTAAAATCTTAGGGAGTGGTTGCAGTTGGTACGGGGTGTGTGTAGAGGGTGGGGGTGACGAGTTCAGAGGTAGGTTCAGGAGCAAAAGTAGTGGTGAGGTTATTTGGAGCTGTTGGATTTTTAATATTGGATTATACTGTGTCTGTATCCTTTTTGTATATCTTGAATTTTTATCTTCCATTTTCTACTGGTATCGTTGTGTCAAGAAAATTTATTTTATTTTTTCTGCGATTTCACTTGTAAATATTATGTTGTCTTATTATGAATTGAAAAATAGGGAACTTTCACAATTTTTTATTTTAAGCTCAAAAAATAGTACCTACTAAAAATTAGAAAAATTATGGTGTTATTTTTTTTTTTCAATATGCATTTTTAAGGCTTTTATCACCATTTGAAAAAGCAATTTTCGCCCCACGGCGCAAAACGGTTCACCCACAACGGAATGTATGTGTGACGTCACAATGCGCTAGTACTGCCCGCCGCCCGGATAGCTAGTCGAATTTCGTAGGGTTGCGTGAAGGAAGCCGGTGTTTGCGTTTAAATTTCAATCATTTGGTATCGATAACATTTATTTAAAATATAATGAATACATCAAGGACTCATCACAAATATCGTTCAGTTCCATGGTGTGTAAACACGTCTGTAACTACTTCAGAAAAAGCGTTTATTTCGATCCCTAAGCCAATGCAAGTGCGTCGTAAATGGTACAAAACTATGAAAAAAGACTTTTCAAATAGCAAAATTTCTACAAAATTAACTGTTTTTTGTTGCAAAGATTACTTCTGTGTAAGTACTTTGTATGATTATGTATTTTTAAGTTAAATTATTTTAAACATATTTGATATTAATAAAACACTGTTTTACTTTTCACTATTAATTTATTATTACTCAAGCTCTTTCGTCAAGTTAGCTTGACATTTTCAAGAGAACTAATTACAAGAAAATTTTTTCTCAAAGTCACATGCAACAACAACATTTTTTATATGTAGGTACCTAAAAACAGAAAAGAAGGGGTAAGGAAGTAAGAGTAGTTAAGACAATGGTGGATGAACAATTGGTTTCAACAATGGTGATGAATGGGGTATTTGAATATTTACTATATTTTTAATATTTCTATGTATTTCCAATGTTTCCAAAGCAATTAATTTTCTATACCGGTTTTCTGAATGTAGGACCCTTACACTATTCACATCAAAATTGTGATTATGACTAATGCAATGATCCGCCATCTCCGAACAATTAGATAAACCCCAAAGTGCTCTGGAATGTTCTTTGATACGAGTGTCTATCGATCGACTGGTCTGTCCGACATATTTGGCATCACAATCAATGCAATCAATACAATAGACACCACTGCTATTAATTATATTGTTACGGTCCTTATTATTAAAAAGAAGTTTGCTTAAATTGTTGTTGGTGTAAAATGCTGGATTAAAATATGGTTTTGTAATATTATTTACTTTTTCAGTCAAACTATTGACGTACAAAATCTTTCTCCAATTCTTATCACTATCTTTTACAATGGGTGCATACAAATATCTATGAATCATTATTTTATTCTGTTTCTTTAATAACATCGTCTCAATCATTTCCACATTGTATCCGTTATTTTTGGCTATACATTTGATTATATTTAGTTCTGAAGAAAATTCATCTTGTTCTAAAGGGATATTTAAGAGTCTATGTAACATTGAGTGAAAAGCAGACATCTTATGACTAATATGGTGATTTGAAGATGCGTGAATGATATTATCCGTATAAGTGGGTTTTCTATATATGCCAAACTTAAATTTATTATCACATATCATTATCTTTAAGTCTAAAAAATTAAGAATATTATTTGATCCAATTTCTAAAGTGAATTGCAGGTTAGGATTTATTGAGTTCATAAAATTAACAAACATCAAGCTGTCTATGGGTACCTGTCCAAACACACAAAATATCATCCACATATCTGAAATAATTAGAAACAAACTTTAGCAAGTAATTATTTGACGAGAATAATATCCTTTCAAATTCATCCATATAGACCTCCGATAAGATAGGACTCAATTGGTTACCCATTGGTAAGGCATCTAAGATTTTATAAAATTTATCGTTGAACTTGAAATAATTCTGCTCCATGCAAATTTGTAAAAGATTTAATAGACGTTGCCTTTTAACATTATCAATGTTCAATTCATCCAATTTCATTTAAATTATTTTGTTGTGTGAATCGCTATTTATCTAATAAAAATAACTCCCCCGGCATCAGTTAAGATGGTCTGGACATGTTGAGCGTATGTACGATGAAAGGATGACAAAGAGGATGTATTTATCTGAAAGAGGGGGTATGAGGAAGTGTGGACGTCCAAGAACCACGTGGCTTGATCACGTGGATCAAATTCTTAAGTAAGGCCACGTGTTTAGTAGGAGAAATCGGCGTGCATGTATGAGAAACTGGATGAATGTAGAGGAAGCGAAAGAAGTATGTAAGGATAGATCTATGTGGCGTTCCGTTCTCTCTGCCTACCCCACCTGGGACGTGGCGTGAGGGTATAGTATAGTAAAGTAAGTGAATATTAAAAATTTAACCAAATTATGTGCCTATTAACGGAGCCATTGTCAAACTAACATAGTTCTACCTCTATTTAAACAGACGGCGCTTATCCTAAAAAACACTACAAATCTAAAGTTGTTTCATGATAAACTTGCACCAAATGGGTTACCTTTATAGGTATATGTGCTTTTTAGTATTTATTTAACAGAAAACAACAATAGTTTGACACTGAGCAATATTTGTACGTATAATTTTATAAGTCAGGTACAAATCACTCAAATATGAACACAAAGCGTTCCTGTAAGAGGCTAGGTTTGAACACACGCTTTTTAGCACTTATATACATGAAAAAGCAGAGAGGATTCATAAAAATCATGAAAAATATAACACATGAGCACATTTGAATCGTTTAAAACTTTAAAATATACAAGTAACTTGCGCGCCTCTATCTCCGATCAACACAGAAAACACCGAGAAATGATAACAAAGTAGCTGCGTCGAAGCTAGCACTAGCGCATGATGACGTCACAACGTAAAGATTCAATAACAGGGCGTTTTAAATTTTGACAGAAAACAGGGATTTTTAAATTGAAAATAATGAATGAAAAGTTTTATTTTATGATTTATTATTAGGATATTCGTGATCAGCGTAACTTTATCAATATAAATTGATAACTTTTTTTCATATTCCTCACGCATGCATGTTCCCTATTGTAGTAATATACCTAACTGACTTCTGGTGCCAGCGAATACTATAAAAATTCATCAACATATACTTAGTACTGTTTGATGTCTTTGACTTGTGGATGAGTTGATAAAAATTTTGATTCAAAATAGCCATTTTGTTTCAAAAGGACCATGCGAGAGATACGAGCCATGATTTTGACTTCAGCAATGTAGAATTACTTCAAAAATGTTCTAAAGGCCAAAAACTCAACATCTTAGAATCTTTAAAACCTAAAAATTGTATATTGATTGTATTTAATTTGAATGTATGCCTTCATTGAAATTGTATGTAATCAATATACAGTAAAGAATGAATAAATAAATATCCAACAGCCCCAAATAGCCTCACCACTACTTTTTCTCCTGAACCCACCCCTGAACTCGTCACCCCTACCTTCCACACACCCCCTAACAACTGCAACCTCTTCTTCTTGGATTTTAATTATTATATTTTTTTAAATTTTAACCTGTAAAGGAGTACCAACGCACCGGTGCGTGCAAGAAATATTATGGGATCTGGAGTACGCACGCACCGGTGCGTTTGATCCATTAATATTTAGGTGTTCCCGCCAAATTCGTCAATTTCATCATTGTTCCAATCTGTCGGATGTACTTTACCAATCACAAGGAAAAAAAACAAAAATAGGCGTGTTTAGACCTTATTTATCGCCTGTACAAAATGTCACGTGACCGCCGCTTGAAATACCTAGCCGTCACTCGCGGTTGCAAACCATTTTGCTGGGTGCGTTCGTGCGCTATGGGTGTTATTTTATGGAGTGTTTTGTGATTTTTTTTTTTACTTTTTGTGCTAATTCTGGATAATTTAATTAGTTTTTAGTACCTACATAAGTTTTTGTTAAAAAAAAATAAAAATAAATGTTTTTAATAATAATAAATATTCCTATGTTGAACCCATTGTTGACAATACCGGAGCAGACATGACGTATCAAAATTGTTTTTGTTGTATAACTCCGTTATTATTAATTTTTGAGAGTTGGTTCCTTATAAACATTTATTCTAGGGATCATTTTCTATAACATACAATAAAAAAATATTCAAAAAGTGAAATTTGAATTAATTCACTCTGCCATACACTTTTATTTTTTCTTTATTCACTCGCGGACAGGTTAAATTTAGTATTGTGTTGTTAGTGATGATGTTGTCATTGTAGTCTAAAACGTTTTGACAATTAAACAATTCTCATAGTGGAATTAAACAGTGTTTTCCAATTTAATTTTAAATATAATCTTTTATCAATATCATATGTCAATGTGGTAGTCAGTAGCCTAATCTTAACACATTGTTTGGGCTATAAACCGGTGGAGACGCTGCGTATTATCTATTGTAGGCAAAAATAAAAATACTTAACGTCTTTGTCGTGTGTGTTCCGCTCATAAACTACGCAGTGAAAAGCAGTTTATGTGCAAGTTTTTGTAATGTGCCCCAGCACAAAGGAAAGTGTTTTGAACGCTACAGCACACTGAAGCACTATTAGGTTATGGTTTCATAACTTTATCATAGTGACTCACTAAAACTAAAAAAATCACTAAAATTGGAAGTGATGGATTACCTAAACTTAGTGAGTTGATATAAAGTGACCCTTGTATAACTGATCTTTTTATGATGATTTTGGATGATTTTATCTTTGACGCCGTTTAACAGTCCCTAGACCGTCTCAAGGGCGAGTGATACTTTCTAATGATTGATGTTATGACCTATGTACAGTAAATAATAAAATAAACAAATGAACTCAAATAAGTAAAACATACTGTCATTTAAATCACACAACAAATGTGGGTTCAAGGACTGTTACGGGGAGATTGAGCAATAAGGTCTCCACTTAGAATGTTTCCCTTACAAAATTGTTAATTTACTGGTATCCAATAGGTATCTCCTCTAATCCAAAGTAGAGGAGACATTTCCTGTGAGATGTCATTTTTATGTACAAAATCTATATTTAATATTCTACATGTTTAAATAAGAGCAAATAAAAATCATGCAAGACCTCGTTGCAAGACATGTGGGTAGATACTATGCAATATTAAAATAATATAACAATGCTACGCACAACACTCACATATTGATGATGCATTTGTGACCAAAGCAACAGTGAATCATGCCACAGATCTCATAAGGGACAAAAAAAAGGATGGATAAAATATTCTGTGTATAGATATCAGGTTGTAGAGAATACTTACACCCGAATTCATAGTGGTTACTTTAGTGCTAGCCAAGTAGTGGTTTTCATTTCATAGTCATATAAAACTCACCCAAGTACCTGTAAACCCCAAGTCGTCCACGGAAAGGACTTGAGTGTTTCTTAGAAATGTCAAACGCTGTTTGTTGTATTTAATTTTGCCATTTTCTAGCAATTTGCCTTTAGTAAAGTATGAAGTGTGCAAAGAAACTATTTATAAATAAAATTATTAGCTGAATATATTATTTTTAAATTTTACACAAAACATGATTGTCATCTATGCAAATTGTGCAAATGCAAATTTTACATTTTTTCCAGTTATTTGGCACTATTTTTTTTAATAATTAATCGCCCATTGAACAAAATTATTTGTCTCATTTAAATTGTTTATTTTCTCCTTGTATACTATTTTTGTACAATAAAGATTTTTATTATTATTATAAAAATTGGCTAATGTTATGTTAAATTGACAGGCGTAGTGATGTATACTTGTTTTTTACAAATATTAACAAGTATTAATCATAGGATTACACAAAAAAAAATCAAGTAAAACCGTGTTTTTTGTGTTTTAAAACATTATTAAAAATACATTTTGTTTCGTGGCAATACTTTTCGTCACAATAATATTTTCCTCACCACTTGAGCATTAACTTAGCAAAGAAAAGGAGCAGTGTTCGTCTATAGCAGTGATTCCCAAAGTGGTTCAGGTGGACCCCTTGGGGTCCACTGGAGACTTGACTGGGGTCTACGATGGCGTGACTAAAAAAATGAGGATGCATGAGTCGTAAGTGGGGGTCCACGAATCCATAGTTAAAGTAGAGGGTATTCGGTAAAAGCACCAGATATTGACAAAAACAATAGTCAGTACAAATACTTGGTACATTGTTGAAAAAGGTACTGTGAGAAAATATTCTTTAAGAAAATCGAGGTGTTTTTGAAATATTTCAAATTCCTATACAATTTCGAAAATTTAGCAACAGGGGGGTAGAAATACAGGGGGTCCACAGGAATCAGCACATTTTTTAATGTGGTCTATAAGAAAAAAAGTTTGGGAACCTCTGGTCTATAGAATGCATCCAGTACTAGAGTATTGCCTTTGAGTTTAGTGCTCCTCGGCCAAGTATTACTCAAGAGACTACGAATTTAGGTGTTAGTGTTCTAATTTGTACAAAAAGCACATATATATTTTAGATTGCGAGAATGAATAGCAGGTAAAATAAATTGGTTATAATTGTACAAAAATTTAAAAAAAATTAAGATTATTATTGTTAAGAAGAAGCGAGGGTACTAAATAAATAAAAACACATTGACTATAAAGGTAACAAAGGTACCGTGGATGTGTATGTTGTGACTTGGAAATACTGCCACCAACACTATCATACGAGGTGTTGTCTGAGTAGGACTTCCTATTCAATCTGTATGACTGAGACTTACTCTCAGAGGGGTAGTGTGGACCACTATTTTTATCTGTAACATTGCTCTTAGCGTATTTTCTATTTGTTTTCCTGTAATTAAATATTGCCACAGCATTATGATGGATTATACCATCAAAGGATGCTACATAATTATTTTGATTACAAATTGCAATAAAATATATTAAATATTAATTACAACTCACTCTCCAAAGTTTCGATTCCTATCATCTCTGTTACCTCTCCCAGGAGCAGGCTCATTTCTGTTATTATCGCCTCTCTCCCTGCCTCCACTCCTGTTATTGTTATCTCTCTCTCTTCCTATACTCCTATTGTTGTCCCCTCTCTCCCTCCCTCCAAAATTTTTTTTGGGACGAGAATTGAATTCCTCATTATTCCCTCTGTTGCTTCCAAATGAGGTATCGCTTACATTATCCTTTTGAGGTTCCAAAAAATGATTATTGGAATAACCAGTCTGTGCAGGTGAAATTGCTCCCGTGTCAAATGACTCCTATAAAATGATTAGACACACATAAATATAAGTTACATACAAATAAATAAATAAGATAGTTGTTATACAGTAAGTGATGTAATGAACTACCTGTGGGGTGGATGTATGAACTGCTTCAGATGGAGGAGCCATAGTTGCCTGGTATACTGCTGAGGCAATGTCCATAGCAGGAATGGTGCTCTCATCAACTAGATCTACTAATAGTACTCCTCCTTCCATAACGCCGTGAACGTCCATAGACAAAATCTTCTCTAATGTTAATTGTTCCAAACTATCACACGTCTTTTGGTCAAAGGGTTTATCCTCAAATCCCTTGAGAGCACAGTGTACAGCCTGGGCTTCCATTTCACTCAACTCTGGTGTCATTGAACGTAACATATCGCAAGTCAATTCTTGTTCATTTCCATAATCTACATAATTAACAGTAATCTTATCTTTCTTGATGTTGGTTACAATGGCTCTGTACCAGCTTTGATCATCTGGGAATATGGCACAACAAGACATCCCACACCTGACTTGATGGTATAATAAAGGTTGTGCTTGTTGGCAGTAGGCAGCTACGTTATCCATAACTTCATTTAGTCCATCTATGTTTTTGGACAGCTGTATATAAAACTTAGTGCAGCTATCCACGTATGATACCAATACCAAGTTTTTACCAATAATACTTGTTACATTTATTTTTCTAAATGTTGGATTTTGTTTATGCAACAACATTTCTTTCACACAACGTCCATCCAAGTAGAGCTCACAATACTGGAGCAGTGGAGGGCCTTCTGGGGGAACCACTTTTAGTGTCAATACTTGATTATTGACAATTTGGTAAAAATCATTTTTGATTTTTTCAGTCACTTGTAAATTTGCGATACCAGAAAGACTAAATCGTAGGGCAAAGACATCAGGCTTAACATCACTTTCAGATATTTGAAATATATCACTATAAGACACACTCTCTGTTATTCCAAAATCTACAAAAAAGAGTTTGCAGTAGGATTCAGTGGAACTCAATACCACAGCCCTGCAAAGTGTTTTATCTTCGGAAAATCTTCCCAGACACACTGAACCAATCATTGGTGGACCAGTAAGGGGCTGTGGAGGGACGCTGTTGATCTTGGATACAATGTTGCTTAAAAATACTTCATCACTTTTGAGTTGAATTGCAAAACATTTAGGACCATCTTTAGCATAAGAGACGTGTACTTGATGAGTGTGTTCATTACTAAGATGCCTGCTCTGATATGTAGTTGGTGGTGCACTCACATTTTGTGTAGCAGCGGCAGGCTCATACCTATCTACATATGATGGAGGAGATCCATCTTCCACAGATCTGCGCAGTGGACGTGGGGCTACCACACTCTTTACTTTGGCTCGCGACTGTGGCTGAGTAACTTTCCCCACAGTGCGTCCTACATCCATGGTAGTCTGAGCTTGAGGTGGTATGTACCCTCTGAATGCTTCTCTGCTGCCTGGTGTTCCTACTCCTGCATCTCCTACTGTCAATCTTGCTGGAGGTGGTATATACATCCGACCTGTTTCATGATGCACACTTCTGGTGCTATTTAATACTTTATGGAGCAAATTTTTTTGTTCTTCAACTGTCGTCTGGATTCCAAAACCATTACGAGTTAAAGTTTCGGCAAGGTCGTGGCCTTTATAAATCATCTTGATGAAATATTTCTCGAAAGCAACTAGTTCAACAACACATGCTATTTCTTCGTAATATATCAATTTATTAAGAGTCATCTGCATAGTAGAGTCCCACACTCCTTTAGGATGAGCAAGCCGAGCGAGAAGGAAGTCCCTAGCTTGTGGTGGAGTACTTTCAATAATATCTGGTAAGTTATTCACAAGTCTAATAACATGTACATTAACCACATCATTATTACCAAAATCAATAAAATATACTGAAACCATCCCGTTGCTTATATCGTTGACATTGGTTACTTTGGCTCTGTAATAATCGCCATCTCCATATTTAGCAATGCACAACATGCCCAAACGTATACTACCGGGAGGAGCTCGCCCAACTCCGCCTTCAAAACTTGGTTTGTAAGCAGACAGGACGGATTTAATCAAAACGGTATTTTGTTTGTCTACTTGACCAAATACTTTAATATTTGGTCCTTCTCCTTCCACATGCGTGACGAACATCTGAAACTGAGTCCCTTCACTAAATGCCATTTTTAGTCAGAAAGATGACAATATTCTCGATGTCACATTTATGTCGAATTGGCGATAAATACTCCAAAAAAAATAATTAAACTAAAACTTAATTGGTGAGATATTTCACGAATAAACACATCCGCAAAAGTTGAGAACATAAACTTGTAACACGAACAACAACGCACAGCGTGTCCTCGGCAAACAGTGCTGCCAACTTGGATTTTGAAAAATACATAAATTTTTAGCAAAGGCTATTTTGTCCGTAATTACATAGAAAAAAGAAAGAAATTTTAAAATTTATCTATGGTGAACTTTTCCATAGAGAAATTGCAAAATATCTATTACACACTTTTTTTAATAAAAGTCGGTATAAGTATCCGATACTTTTTTGAAAGAGGTATTTTGAGAAAATACTCTAAAAGAAAACCGAGGAGTTTTGAAACATTTCAAATTCCTAAACCATTTTGAAAATTTAACGACGAGGGGGGGGGGGGGGTGGAAGTTTTAAGTGAAGTTAAGTTATCAAATGTTCCATATTTGAAGTATATTGTTGTGCGGCCGGGCCGCACATTACGACTGCCAATCAGTGTGATCAGATTTTATTTTCAAAAACTACTAAATGGGGAAGTCAAAAACTACTAAATTCTTAAAATGGTATAGGAATTTGAAGTATTTCAAGAACTCCTCGGTTTTGTTAAACAATATTTTAGCATAGTACCTTTTTACCGGGTATTTGTACCGACTGTTGTTACTTTTCGGATACTTTCATACCGACTATTGAAAAAAAGTTATTCGCTTAAATTTCTACCCCCCCCCCCCGTCGCCGAATTTTCAAAATGGTATAGGAATTTGAAGTATTTCAAAAACTCCTCGGTTTTCTTCAACAATATTTTCTCGCAGTACCTTTTTCTAAAATATATCCCGTATTTGTACCGACAATTATTTTCGATCAGTAAGTATCGGGTACTTTTCCCAAGTACCCGATAATTTGCCGACTAAATACAAAAACTGCCAAAATACTACTAAACATTCTTGCAAATGCCTCAAAAACTACCAAAAAAGTAGGAAACTACCAAATCTGGTCACACTGCTGCCAATATTGACAGACATCAAAACAGCGTGGCTTTGTTTATCTTTGCATAAAATTCCTTACGTATATACCATAGATTTTTATATATAATACCTACTTTTACTTACTACCTTTATATATAATATCTAGATGGAGTACTCGTATGTATTTTCATTGTAATAAAGTGAGGCACCATTTTTCGGCACTTTTGACAGATCGGTTGGCGAAAAAAAGTGTGGTAAATCGCTTGAAACGTCGACAAGAACTTCAAAAAACGTCCAATTACGTTTTTATAAATGTAAAAATGATATATTTTAATAAAAATGCGAGAAATTCTTCATAAAATGTAGGAAACACCACACGCTTTCGCCAACCGTTCTGTCAAAAATTCATAGATTTTTTGCCTCACTTTTGTAAATGAGTTAGGGTTCTAGGTTTTGTATGGAATTCTGTGGTATAGCCACTGAATTGACAGACGTCAAAACCATGCCGTTTTGTTTACATAATTTACTGTAAAATACTTCAAGGTCAAAACTGTCATTATTTGACAGTGACAGTGACAGTAATTCCTGTTACTGACGAATAGCCGATGCGTAAATTTTTAGTATAGCCATGTGCAAAATACGTAGCTAAAAAAAGAGATCCATAAAGGGGCGTTCATATTTGATCACTTTGGATGATCCTCCAAAGTGAAAAGGTGTGAACGAACGTTTCATCAATAGTGATCACTAGCGATGACGGATCAGACTCAGTTCATTGTTCCAATCTTGAAAGCTGAAGCTGACCCAAACCTGGGCCAATCATATCGACTAATTGCACTCTCCTCAGCAATAGCCAAAATTACAGAACACATGGTGAAAAATCGGCTAGATTGGTTCATAGAAGGTAACAGGAAGTTGCCTCCTTGCCTATTCGGCTTCAGGAAGAGAATGGGAGTCATGGACAGCGTAGCCACCTTGGTCACAGATGTCCACGTATCCTTATCCAAGAGAGAGCTCTTGGGAGGTGTATGCTTGGACATCAATAGACCATTAAAGGTCCCGTGGTCTTGTCTATGGATTTGCTTTTGCTTGGGGGGCAAACAGTCAGATTGCGTGTGTTGTGCCATAAGAGAAAAAAAAGAAAGTCAGACGACAAAATAATAACAAAATCGACACTGACAGTTTTTTTGATTATTAGGTATTCTTTAGGCGTTCCACCTAATATTACACCGTAATCTTCTGTTGTGTTGGGATGCCTGATGCCCCTCAATGATTTTTCTGTGACGTCATCCTTTAATGGTCTATAGTGCTTTCAAATAATGTTATTGTTCCTAAATTGTGTGCAAAGCTTGATCAATTGGGCATTCCTCCTACCCTCTCCTCCTTTATCCGCAATCTTCTATCTGGACGTGAACTGGTAATTAATGCCCGTAATCATCCTCCTATCAGGAGAACTGTTCACAGAGGATTGCCGCAGGGCTCAGTGCTCTCATCCATTCTATTCAACTTGTACACGCATGATGTCTCGCAGTCCCTATCCTCGGATGTCCAAATTCTACAATACGCGGATGATCTGTTCGTTTATAGCTCAAATAAATCCATAGACACTAGGCTGGGCCACGAATGTATGAAAAAAAAAAAGTTCTCTTGATCAGAAAGTAATAGTGAAAATATGTTGCCAAATGATATATAATATTTGTATAAAAAATTTCATGACAAAAAAACAGCATCTTCTGTCTCCGGATTGACCTTGAAGTTTTGAAAATAATGAAAAAATCCCATATTCTCATATTGGTATTAGGCATGTTAATTTATTTAGATTTTATAATTGTTTATTCAATAAAATAACATTTGTTTACATATGTACTAATATATTTAAATAAACATAAATTATTTAAAAAATATATATATATTTATAAATATAGTTTATAGTGATTATTTATTAATTAATTGGGAATAAAATCTTTTTTGCTCTCAAATTGTGGCATTATACTACGAGATGCTATCTTAGCTTTTATAAAGCCTTCTCTTGATAATTTTGTGCATAAAGTTGCTGAGGCTTCTGTTACAGCCTTAATAGATCTTTCCACTGCTTGCGTATGACAGGGCAAACGCAAAAAAATGAATTTATCTTCGCCACCACGTGCAATAAATGTTTGAAGATCTTCATCAGATACTTTTTGTAATATCGGTGGTTCAGTTATATTTTGCTGCCAGTCTATATATGGCAGCTTCAAAATTCACATTTGGCACTTGAAAGAGTCTGATATTGTTTTGCTGAGCGGTGCGAGCTTTCATTATACGGCGCGCAGCTAATTCTTTTATATGCTTTTGAGGATCAGTTAACATCGCTAGTAATAAATTTTCCGGGTGAGCAAAATAGCTATTTCTTTGAATTACAGGATCTACTACGGATTTGAGTTCATCTGATAAATATCTGGATAAGAAAATTAACTTCCATAGGTGACGGGATCCATCATTGCAGGTGGGGTGACATTTTATTGCAAACCAAGTTGGAGCATAAACCTTGACAATATAAGTTGCTAAGGTGATCAGTTTTTCTGAAGGAAACTGTAGAAGTATATAGTCGCAGAATTCTATTAGCTCGTGTAAGCCATCTAGCGTGAGACATTTTTCCTGGGGCTCTATTTGCCAACTCATCGGGAAATATTCCAGTCGAAATAGCTGATACAATTTTGTATAAATATAATTGATCTGTGCTCAAATCTTGAAAGGATAAATTAGGCATTTCCGTTGTGATTATCTGGAACTTAATAATTGGTTTTTCTTCACATTTTTCAAGTTCCTTTCCTATCTGGCCCGAAAGAGTATTAGGACCTGATGTGGGACCATCAATATATTCAAACAAATGCCTGAATGGTAACTCATTCATATGCAATAGGCAAATGATCCATTGTAATGGTTTATCTAACGTTTTTTCAAATAAACGTATCACTCCACCAAACTTTCCAACATTTACATTTGTTCCATCACATCCGATGGCAAGTAAATTGTCAAAGGATTTTTTTTCTCCTGAAAAGAAATCTGATATTGCTCTTTCAATCGCCTTTGCTGTTCCAGATGTTGGCACGACATATCCCAAGTATTTTGAATCGGGTTCTTTTATCAGTGAAATATGCTCTTCAATTATTGTTCCTCTATATTCTCTTCCACTTTTTTTTCTTATAACTAGAGTTTTATCTTTACGACCATCAAAGTATAAAGCTGAAACTCGCATATTTTTATCTTGTTTCATAATATTTTCTCTTATTTTCTTTCGTTCTCTGCGTATTTTGTTCTTGTCTAAAATTGGAACATTAGACTTTGTATCATGAAGTACTGATGAAGCAATAGCTGCTGCTGCTCTGTCTGATACGCTATACCTGTCGCAAGTTTTGGCCAAAGTGGGAAAATCTACGGTTGCAGTAATCTTTTTGCGATATGTTTTAGAAGTGAAAGTAATGTCAGATATGGATGAACTGGAAGGCGAAGATATTGAAGAACTCGAAATATTTGATGTTGCTTCCTCGTCAAATGTTTTTGATCGAGAGATAGACTTTTGCCTGCGAATTTTTCTTTGTTGACGATTTTGTAGTTGTTTGGTTACGATCACATCTATGTTTCCAATAATCATCTTTCTTGAAGTTCGCTGATCGACTAAGAAGTTTTGCTCTTGCACTGGCACTTTGCGATCTCTTGGACAAGAGCATTCATTGATTTCTCTACATTTACATGTCGAGATATCAAACAATAATTTACTGTTACATTGAAATTCTTCCAGCTTTTTTGCTGGTATCTTGGGATGTGATTTTAAGATGTTTTTATACTTTGAATGATAGTATTTCAACATCTGTGTAACTCTCAAATGTGTAACTATAGGAATCGAAGACGTCCTCCATATGTCTTCTACCTTGGTTGTTACAATATTTGCTATTTTCTGAAATGATGGGTGTTTTTTGGTATTTGTTAATTTATGTCTTGTCCACTCGTAAAACTTCATAACTTCTCCGTAGGTTGGCAAAACATTGCCTTTAATATCATGAATTTCACCTAGCACAGGACACTTTGATGATTTCCGAGTCCGATTCATAGTAATAACGTGCGCGAAGCGCGTACAAACACAACAATCACTCGAAACGGCAGAAGCAATACTGACATCATTAGCGCCCGAATTGGTACCAGTGCAGGTACCTGTGGGACTGCAATACGCAAAACACGTGCAAACAAGACCCTTGTCTGTGATTGGTGTACCTACTTGTTTGATTTAACTTGTCTCGTGAGATTATATCTCAACACGCAGTAATGTTTATACTAGCTAGAAAATAAGATAAAAAACACATTTTTATGAAACTTCAAGGTCAATCCGGAGACAGAAGATAACTTTCAAATCGAAAAATATTTTTCATACGTAACTTTAACGACATTTAGCACTAATCTATCACTATTACGTTTTCAATATCAAAAAAAAAAAAATTCGGCCCGGCCTAATAGACACCCTCCAGGCCTCCTTGCAATCTTCACTTTCTTCTCTGAACTGTTGGATGTCAGACCACGGCTTTACACTTTCCTCCCAGAAATGTAAAAGCATTGTATTCTCCAGAAAACTCCATCCAGTCCTCCTGAAGGTCAAAGTTGACCAACAGTTGATTAATTCTGTTAACGAAATAAGATTCCTGGGGGTCATATTGGACTCTGATCTTAGATGGAACTCTTTCATCGAACACATACACTCCAAGTGTCAGGCCGGTCTCAATGTCATGAGAGCCGTCTCCAGGGTCTGGTGAGGTTGCCACCCCTCGACACAAAAAAAATTCTACACTGCATTTATCCGCAGCCACTTGGACTTTGGATCCTTTTTAATAGCCCAAACTTCCAAGAAAAACTTGTTGAGACTGGACCGGATCCAGTCTCAGTCTCTTCGGTTGATTACGGGTGCGATGAGATCCTCCCCTGTCAACGCCTTACAGGTAGAGGCTGCAGACCCCCACTTGAACTACGCAGACAGCTCGTATGTGACAGATTTTTAGTCAAAATCTTGCGTATCATCGATCACCCGCTGTCTCACAAACTTCAGCTCCTCTCATACTTGGTAGCCCATTTACCGGTATGGAGAGGTAAAGATCCACCGACTCTTGTTACTAGCTATAGGAAAATCCAAACTCCCTTGTTGGAGAGCTTCGCAGTTCTTCCTGTATACTCCATGTCATTTTCCACACTAAGTTTTAAACCAAAAGTTATTCTCAATCTGGGTGTCAGTAATGGCACATTCGCACCTCGTATTATCAAATCAATTATTGATTCTGATTGGCACGACTGGCACCTAATCTATACAGACGGCTCGAAAAGTGATAGGGGTCGTACAGGGGCTGCCTGCCTTTTTGAAGACAACACCAATAAAATGTTCAGGCTCAGAGACGAGTCGTCGGTTTTCACAGCGGAATGTCTTGCTATCAGAGAAGCTCTAAGGGCTCTGACCATTCGCCAGCTCAAGGTTAAAACTCTCATACTCAGTGACTCTCAAAGTGCTCTCCAGGCCCTTCTTTCTCCTGCATTATCCCGACCAGATGATCTCTTATCCTTAGAAATTAGAGACCTCCTACATAAACTTCAGATTTCAGGTGTAGACGTGGTTCTGGGCTGGATCCCAAGTCACTGCGGTATCCCGGGCAACGAGGCGGTAGATCTATTAGCCAAATTGGCTACGGACCTCTCCAATCCATCTGGAACTATTTCAACCTCTGATTACACCTTGTCATTTGACCGGAATCTCATCCAGTCCTGGCAGGCAGAATGGTCAGAGACCAGTCAACTCAAAGGAAGAAAGTATGCCTTAATCCAACTCGATGTGTCTATGAAACCCTGGTTTTCAGAAATTTTAATGAGTAAGGCTGACACCTGCACAATCTGCAGAATGAGATTAGCTCATTGCTGTACCAGATCCCATCTATACAGAATCCACGTTATCGACTCTCCTCTGTGCGACTGCCAAGAAGAGGAGGATCTTGATCATATATTTTTCGAATGCCCGATCAACAACATCTACCCAACTTTGATTAATGACCTGGCACATTACAGGGTTCCACTACCTACAAATATTTCCTTGCTCTTGAGTTCTAGAGACAAAAACCTGTTCCTCAAGGCCCATTTGATGAAACTTTGAATGTTGAATTTTTGTATTTTTTCCTGATTTATTCCTGATCTAATAATTTTTACTTGCAGTTTCTGGCTAGGAACACCCTCAAGGGTGAAAGCCAACAAAATAAAAGAGAGAGAGAGCGATGACGGATGAATAGTTTACCACTCGTCATAATTTTGATGAAAGATCCATTCACTGAAACGACTATAAACAAGTTTTCTCCTATAGACTATTAAAGGTCACGTGGTCTTGTCTATGGATTTGCTTTTGCTTGGGGGGCAAACAGTCAGATTGCGCAAATCATCCTTGTAAGATGTTATGCCATAAGAGAAAAAAAAGAAAGTCAGACGACAAAATAATAACAAAATCGACACTGTCAGTTTTTTTGATTATTAGGTATTCTTTAGGCGTTCCACCTAATATTACACCGTAATCGTCTGTTGTGTTGGGATGCCTGATGCCCCTCAATGATTTTTCTGTGACGTCATCCTTTAATGGTTTTTTTATTTTTTTTATTTTTTTTATTTTCCTTTATTGGCATTTCTACAGGTTTTTACATAAATATAGTATAAAACAATTAGGTATAGTATTAACCCAATTACAGAAAGCACAAATGTTTACAAATACTGTATATAATTAAGATTCCCAGATTAAAAGTACCCATCTATGTAACCCAAAAATAAAAAACCCAAAACAATAACTTTAAAAATTCTAAAAAAAAATTTTGTGAATTATCTTTGGTCTGTCAGTTTGAGTTGTAGCTGCGGGTGTTACGTACAGACCCTGCAAACCGCCATATAATATGAAATGTAAAAATACTATACTTACTAATAAGTTCTGAAGATGGCAATCGTCTACATTTTTCAGACAATGCAATCAATGGCGAGGCGAATATCGCCAAGAAACCAAAATATCGTCAGCCATTCGAACCGTGTGAACAAATTGACAGTTTATCTAAAACTCTTTTATCTATCTTTTTCTATTTTCTTTTTCTATTTTTCTATTTCTGTATTTTTTTTTATAATATGTATTTAATATGGACCTGAGAGGCTTGCACAACCCACCTTCAGATCTGGAATAAAAATTATTATTATTATTATTATTATAAAACGATAAAAACGAAAACCATTTAAAACGATATTGTCTCAAGTTGACCACCTTTCAACTTTTGCGTTGGTGGAACGATGTGTGCATGCGTAGATAGGTATGGGTTTAGCCGCGGTGGCCAACCCGCGGCCCAGTCTTCTCGAACCTACCAATTTTTCGGTATTTATACCGAAATGGGCCGTGTCCTACCGAAATACCGAAATGCCCTAGAAATCTACCGATTTCTACCATCTGTCGGCAGACAAGTGTAATCGCTAGATAAGTACCGGGTATTCAGTAAAAGTACCGGATACTTATGGATTCGAGCAAATATTCCAAATTCCTATACCATTTTGAAAATTTGGCGACGGGGGGGGGGGAAATTTTCGTGAAAAGAAAAGTATCCGATATTGACCATCATCAGTACAAATACCCGGTACATTGTAGAAAAAGGTACTGCGAGAAAATATTCTTTAAGAAAACCGAGGAGTTTTTGAAATATTCCAAATTCCTATACCATTTTGAAAATTCGGCGACGGGGGGGGGGGGTAGAAATTTTCGTGAAAAGAAAAGTATCCGATATTGACCATCGTCGGTACATATACCCCATATACCGATTTTGGGTACAAAATATACCATTTATACCGATTTTAGCGGATAGTTCTACCGATATTGGACAATGTCGTTCGAGAACACTGCCGCGGCCACATCAAGCTTTTTCTTTCAAGTGGTACGCTTTATATTTTTATGGAAATATACCTTATTGCCTTTTACGGAAAACATAATTATTTAACATTACGTTAGTCTTTGAACGATTGAGTAATAAATTATAGTCATGTTGGTAAACACTTTTTGTTTGTTTTGTTTTTGTTACGTTGTGTTGGGACAACACCACCTAAAATGATATATATCTATAGAGGGTGTTGTGTTGGGACCTCCAAACATTTTTCTGTGACGTCATCCTTTAATGGTCTATACGCGGCATCTGTATCTAGTGTTGTGGAATTCTCAAGAAATAATTTTACGAGAAATTTACCGAGAAATTTCTCGAAGTAGAGAATTTTCGGAGATTTTTTTATTTTTTATTTAACAGTATAATAATAATAAATACTTAATTCAATCAATCAATAACAATGTACAAATCTTGAGACAATTTAACACCAATATGGCTACAATTAATTATGGAAACAAAAAATGTTAGGTACCTACATAGAAAAAAGTGCTAATAACTGATGAAAAATCTTGATGCTTGACACCCCACATGCCCATTTTTAAGTTAAAAAAATTGCAGGTACGTACATGGAAAAAAAGTGTTAATAACCTCTGATTTGGGCCTTAATCAGCCCCACAAATTTTTGGATCAATCAGGTTGGCTGCGAAGTGTACTGGGCGAAAGGTCATAATACCACTAAGAAAAAATATGAAGAGAAATTTCTCCATCACAGGAGAAATTCTCGGAGAAATTTACGAGAACGAGAAATTTCTTTGGAGAATTCTCTCTTCTCACATCACTATCTCTATCTATGGTAGAGCCTTTATGCCGCTTCTCGTTTCGTGACAATCATTATCTTTGTTGTTGGTTTGTGGTGTTTGTTATTAGAAGCAATGTTTTAGGCTTTGCCGGATAACATAATTATTAAGATACAATCAATACAATTATTAAGGTACAAGAGATGCAATCCTGAGTCTCAGACTTATTCTAGAAAAGTAGCAATTAATAAAACACATATATAGCATTCATCGACCTTGAAAAAGCATTCGATAAAGTAGAATGGGAACAACTTTTTAACACTCTAAACCAGATAGGAATGAGTTATAAAGACAGAAGAGCAATCTGGAGCGTATACAAGAACGAAATGGCTGTGATTAAAAGCGAAAAATAAATCAATATACACAAGAAAATATGTAATGATGTGCAGTGGCGAGATTATCACTATATAGTGATTTCTTCCATCTAACCACGTCACATTAACACTAAACAGAAATAGAAATAATAATAACAAAAACACAAACATTCAAAAAAAAAAAATAGCCACACAAATTAGTTTGAAAAAAAAAATGAAAAAAAACTACAATCCACAACCTAACACTCCAAAGGGATCGGGAAGGGGTTAGGGATTAGATATGCTGACGACATAGCACTGCTCGCAGACTCTGAGATGGAGCTGAACGAAGCCTTAGGGAAAATGGAAAGTATACTGTTGTCAAAGTACAACATGAAAATAAATAAAGAAAAAACAAAATGCATGGTCGTAGGAAGGGAGGAAGCGACTGCGAATATTGCCATAAATGGAGTGAGCATCAAACAAGTAAAAGAATTCGTGTACTTGGGCAGCAGAATAAACCAGGATGGACGCTCCAAATCGGAAATTGTGAGCAGAATAAACCAGGCAAGGATTGCCTTTAACAAAAAATCGAAGATATTGGAATCCCCAAATATTGATTTAAGCGTAAGGAAGAACCTTACTAAAACCTTTGTATGGAGCATTCTGCTTTATGGCTGTGAGACGTAGACCATCAGCAAGAGAGAAAGCGGACGGTTGGCGGCCTTTGAGATGTGGTGCTACAGATGCATGCTGAAGATCCATTGGTCGGAACACGTCGAAAACGAACAAGTATTAACCAGGGTAGGCGAAAAAAGGCAACTTCTTAAGAGAATCGGCCAACAACGAGCTAACTGGATTGGCCACAACATCAGGCACCCAGGACTACTCATCGCCATCGCGGAGGGTAAGAACGAGGGGACAAATGGCAGAGGCCGACCAAGAGACGCGTATATGGACCAACTGAAGAGGGACATGAACTGTGGCTCATACGTAGAGCTGAAAAGACTGGCTGAAAATAGAGACGAATGGAGAAGAAAAACCAAACTCGTTGCAGACCAATCCAATGGATTGTAACTCATTATACATAAGATACAATATCACAACAATGCGACTTATCCAAATAGCTTTGAGAATAGATTGAGGATTTTAAATTTCCCGCCTACAGCGAAATTAAAGCAAAGCCGTGCGACCTCTTCACAGAGATGTCGTTTTACTAATAGATTTCCATAGAACGAATTATTTGAATTGGGTTTGTCTTGATGGCTCAGCTCGAGCTCATGCTGCTAATAGGCAATAGCTAGTCGCTTTTTATTGCTTTAGTATTAGAGATGGGCTTAACTGGTATTTTTAGATAACAGGTATTGATCAACCTGCTACTAAGAAATAACTGTTATTTTAAACTAGTATTTTTTTACCTATTTATATACACCCCCCCCCTGCATTACTCGATTTCGTGAGCGAAGTGCAGGAACATGAGACGTCCTTCAGTCAATTAAATATTTAAAAAAAAATGTGTAAGTTATATATTTAAAACAAAAAATATGATCAAACAAAAGCCTAAAAGAAATACTTATAGAAAAAAAAATACACAGGATTTAATTTAAGGAAGTGGGATAGGTGAAGCACAATTATGTATAATAGAATTAACCCTAGATATTAAACATAACGATATTAATTAACAAATAATAAAAAATTAACAACTGCGAATACTCAATGTATAATAAAATAATCATAAAGTACAAAATATATACACATATTCAAAGGAAGCCACGATTCATTATTTTCGAGACCCGTTCCCATAGAAATAGATCTAAAATAGATGGAACCCATAGATATAGTAGCTCTATTAGCATTGGTATACAATATGTATCATGTCCATAGATATATATACTACGTAACTGGATGAATAACTCGCCACGTATCGCGAGCCATTTACAATTTGGCGGCAAATTGTGCTGTTAGGCAAAAGTTTAAAAATGGCCGAATTTTCATAGTATGAAAGGCTATAAAAAATCCTCGCCTCGCAGAAACTGTTATTGTAATCATCGATTTCTTATACAAAAATTAATTATGAACAGTGTACCTACATGATGATTCAGATGTCATATTTTTACAGTTGATAAATATTTCTGGAATCGACAATTAAATAAGGTGCCTCCTTTATAGCAAATATAACAAGAAATATTTTATTTCACTTTTAATATACCGTTAATTTTAAAAAAAAGACCAATTAAACTCAAATATGTGTATTAAAAAATGTAATTTCACTAAAATAGGATATAATAAATAAATAATATAGGAATTATCAGCATTTTCTGGGGTAATTTTATAACACCAGAAATTACATCTATTTACTACTATTATTACTTATTATAATAAATATGTATATACGTATTTATGCCATTACCATATTTTTCCCCTCTATATCAATTATTTGAACTCAAATAATATTATTACTACATTACACAACCCTAGAGTATTATTTTTACTTATTTTCTTTTACGATAGCATAATTATAACTACATACACGTATGTAGACTTATTTCATTATCACCATTTTATCTTCCTTCTCTCTATTCAGATAATTTCTTATTTATGTTTTAATTATCTCTATTCTTAGATGATTTCTGATTTATATCTTAATTAAAAAAAAAACATGATTATGGCTGACCATGTTCATCCGAAACGTCGGAAATATATATCCCATCAGGGAATAATCCAAGTACACGGAGTAATCCGATACAAAATTTTATATAATAATTTTATATAACAAATAAATTATAGGAATCACGGGATTGTTAACACAGGAAACTGTGGTAAATACTTAAATAAAACAAGTTATTTGTAAATACTTTATCTGTATATTTTTGCCATGAAGCAAATACAATAATTTTTGAAGCATTAATAGATCTAATGACAAAATAATTAAAATACATTCAAATAACAAATAATATTGCAGCATATGAAACTATCATACTTAATACATCGGATTCAATTAGAATATGATCATAAAATATTAAACATTACTAAAAGTAATTAGTTATTAGTATACTTTTGTCTTATAGTAGTATTATTTTAAAGTCCCTTTACTCCATCGATTTGTGCAATAATAAGACGAACATGATATAACCATTTTAGCGATTAAGAGAGAAAAATTATAATTTAAAACGACGAAAAATCCTTAAAGCGCACTTATAAACACGGAAACAGAAACTCTCTTTTGCCTAACAGAAACGTCAAACGCTAGAATTTTTTGGACCGCGCCAAGAACATAAAAAATCATAGAAGTTATTTATCCAGTTATGTAGTATATATTATATCTATGATCATGTCATGTATCGAAATGTCAAACATCCTTCAAGAATATCTGTCAAATACGGTGTATAAGCGTAGTACAATCTCGATTTGTTATTGAAGTTATTATTTTACGGTAATTTTATTTCTCACATTAGAAATGAGTGATTCTAAGTTT
Source organism: Athripsodes cinereus (assembly GCA_947579605.1). Classification (NCBI taxonomy): domain Eukaryota; kingdom Metazoa; phylum Arthropoda; class Insecta; order Trichoptera; family Leptoceridae; genus Athripsodes; species Athripsodes cinereus. The sequence goes on from OX388314.1 coordinate 13,510,647, forward strand.
AAACCCGAAGATAAACCCAATAGACTATTGGATGAAAGTGCATTCGCCACATTATTTCCTAGTTATCATGAAAAACATTTGAAACAATGTTGGCCTCTGGTACAGAAAGCTCTTGCTGAATACTTTGTAGTTGCTAAATTGGATCTCATTGAAGGTAGTATGACTGTGAAAATAACAAGAAAACAGGTAAATATTCAAACCCTTAACCATTAAATAAATTTTGCATAACTATACATATACGTTTTATTCATAATCTATTACGTTTAATTAATTTTTATTCACTTATTCTGTTTATTCATTCACTTGAATGTATTCATCTTATTTATTTCTTTTAAATACACCTTATCATTTTTTTTTTAACTTTTAATTGATTTTCATCTTACTATATTCATTCATCTAAATGTATTCATCTTAATTTATGTGTTAAAAACATTTTCATCAAGATTTATTACTTTGACTTGATTTTATTCATTCATTTGAATCTATTCATCATATATCATTTGTTTTAAATACATTTAATCATGATTAATTATTTTTATTTGATTTTTAATCTTGTTTTATTAATTTATAATTATTTTATAAATTCATTTGAATCTATTCATCTTGTTTTTTATACATTTTAATCATAATTTAGTACTTTTAATTGATCTTTTGGTTAATCGAATAAGAAAATTGTTAGCAATTTGGTACTGTTATTAGCATACTTGATCTTTGGTTATTAGTGTTGTTTGATAATGATTCATTTAACTTTGATGTTTTTTTAAGACTTCCAGGTAAATTAAGGATCTTTGCTGGTCCGCTTATTGAATTCACATTTTGTTGTCATGTTCTACAATTGACTGTCTGATCCTGTGAATATTATAAAAGTAAAAAAGCAAGTAAAAATACATAGAAAACTGTATTTGCATTACATCTACTTAACAGCCATATAATATGGAGGGAGAGAATTTTCCACTGAAACATTCCAATTTAAAACCATTGAGGTCAAATCTGTAACTATCTTATAAATTTACAGGTCACGATGGAAGAGACTCAAATCAAATTTATAAACGTAATTACAAAATTAAAATGAATTTAAAAACACTGTATAATTTCCAAATTAAATTTATTCACCTCAAACGTTTTCGCCAAGGCTTCTACTTGGCATCATCAGGAGGACTACAAAAAAATTACAAAATTATCTCAACAATCTGATGGTAAAATTATTGTGGATTTCCAAAGAGAACATTATGACCATTCAATAGACTTGTCAAAAATGAGATTACCAAAACATGAAAAACAAAATATTGCAATCCAATACTATTAATAGGTAAGATTTTATAAAAATTTCATTTTATAACACTTTTATAGATAAAAAAAAATAGCGACATAATATTGGCATGAATGATTAACATAACATAACATGCATAGACAATTCACACAGATCTAGCTAGTCCCAAACTAAGATATGAATCTTGTATTATGGGTACTAACGCGACGATATACATATATACAATGCACTGAACACATATACATGTAACACCCAGGCCCTGGACAATTTGAAAAAGGTCATTCTTCATTTTGCCCTGGCCGGGAATCGAACCCGGGACCTCGTAACTCAAAGGCAAGTGCATTAGCCTCTGTTGTCCGACATGGTTAAAGAAGGATGAAAGTGGCATAAATGCAGTAGAAATGAGATCGTTGAGAAGGATGTGTGGTAAAAGTCTGAGAGATTGTGTGCGTAACAGTGATATACGAAAGGAATGTGGAATGAAAGTTGGTGTGGTTACAAGGATGAATGTAAATAAGTTAAGATGGTTTGGGCACGTGGAAAGAATGAATGAGGACAGAATGACCAAGAAGATACATTGGGCTGAGAGGAATGGTGCTCGGAGACGTGGACGTCCGAGAATTAAATGGCAAGATCATTTAAATCAAATCCTACAGGACGGTCACGTGTTGAGCACATTGAACAGGAGAGCATGCATGAGGATTTGTATGACAGTGACGGAAGCGAAAGATGTATGTAAGGATAGAAGTGGCGCTCGATCCTTTCTGCCTACCCTGCAAGGGAAGCGACGTGATGGTATGTATGTATGGATGTTATCTTAATTAATATAGAAATTACTGGTGAAATTTTTTACATTTGCCGGGAACCAAGCCCAAGACCTCCCAAATGGTAGACGGGCATCGTAATAGCAAATCTACTACTGATCTATTATTAAAAAAAAATACCTAAGATCTTGAATACATACCTTTAAATTTTCTGTTGACATTGTGTTAACCAATGTTTTTACTACTAATGTAGTGATTTTGCCACTTCCGATGTTGTTGGGAGTCTCAGTATTAGTGGAATATGTTTACTATAAAGTAGTCCAACATTGTCAGCCAAGTAAGCCGTATAATTTAATGTTTGTAACAGCAGATAGAGTTCACTTAGTGTCGACTAAATTAAAAAATATTATGAATTCTAGATATTATTTTCTAGGTTACGAACGTCGATGAGATTATAGTTATTACATGATATTATGTTATCATATAACATACTATTCATGAGATCTATTTTATGATTGAGACATAGCTTTGCGCATAAAGGAAAGGATATATTTTATATTTTTTACATAATTATAAACATTTTTAGGATAACTTAAAATAAAACACTTATGTTAAGTATATCTACAGTCACTGTGGATATATTTAAAAAAAAAACTTTTTTATACACACTTATATTCCAATTTCCTTTCGTCCAATTTCAATTCTCCCCTTCTTTTCCAAGGTCACTGAAAGACTGGCATATAACCAACTCAATACTTTTATCACAAAATAATCTCCATAACAATTTCCAGTCATAATTAAAATTATTAAGACAAATAAGACGTATACATTCCAAATTCGTGTACTTTCTCAAAACATATTCACACTGAGTGCTACTTATTCTAAAATATTCCAGGAACTGCGTGGGCAAAATATCTTGGAAATTAATCCTTTTTTTTATAAAATCTCACAACTCCGTCTTCCACATCCCTTTGTAATAATATTTTTCGCCACATTGTATAACAAATTTACTTAAAACACCTATAATATAAACCAACGTCTACTTTCACAACACGACGAATCGCATATTTGAAATGTCAAAATATTCGTTTGCTATGTTGGCAAAGTTTTTTATGAAAAGTAGTAATGGTGGAACAGAACTGCCTATTTACTTTGCGAATGGCGTCTTCTTTTCACTTTGCGCTTTGCAATTCCTACTTTGCAAAAAGATGTAATGGTGGAACGGAAACAAGCCGATGAATTGCATAGTGCAAAATGCAGAGTTGGAAAGTATAATGGTGGAACGGGGCACTGGTTTTTAATAGTTATATTTTTAAATTGTTATATTTTGAATAGTTATATTTTTAAATTGTCAGTATAATTTTATGTAAATTTTTTATAAGCTATTTACTGTTTAAAATAAATGCTCATATGATTATAATGTTTTTTTTTCTTCCAATTTGTACATTATTATATCTAGTATGACCTATTATTAACCTAGATGTTGTTTGGTTTGGCGTTTTCTCTTAAAAATTGAGTGAGAATATCCCGTACAGACTGTTAAGATATGTAATAAACTGTTTTTACTTCAGATGTGTGATTAAATTATTTAAGGATGTTATAAGTTAATAAAATTAAAAAAAATATTAGATTTTTTTAGATTAGATATATCTAGGTTTTTGTTATAAACCAAAATACAATCTCATACACCATAGGTGGCCAACCTTTTCAGCAGCTGGGCCAAATTTCAGAATTTAGATTTTCTACCGGGCCATACAACAATTTACTCCATATATGGAACATTTTATAATTTTACTTCACCTTAAAATTTCTACCCCCCCGTCGCCAAGTTTTCAAAATGGTATAGGAATTTGAAATGTTTCAAAACTCCTCGGTTTTCTTTAAGAATATTTTCTCAAAATAGTGACTCTTTCAAAAAAGTAACGGATACTTATACCGACTGTTATCAAAAAAAATAGTGAGGAATGCTTCGCGGGCCGCACGTAGACACCCAACAGGCCGTATGTGGCCTGCGTGTTGGCCACCCTTGTTATACACCTTTCACCATAAGCTAAAAGCTTGTAATAAATTTTGTTATAAAAATAAAATCAAAAACACTGTTAACTTTCACTTGTTATTTATTTTAAATATTTTAGCAAAGATCTTTCGTTATATTAACATCATCAGTGCTCACTTACAACTAAACAGATTGAGGAACACAAAAAGGCTGTAAAAAATATTTCAATAAACTCAGAAATGGCTGACCATTGTCGTGATACGGGACACTCAATAGATCTGGATAACATTGATATTCTACATAAATCATCCAAAGGATATAATTTAAATATCTTAGAAAATATTGAAATTAATAGGCATGTGATAAATAATAGTTGTACTGTTATAAATAAACAGATCCCTCCATTGTCCTCACCTCTTATCTATCCTTTTGTATATTCCGATCCACCTTGTAAACCAACCACATAATTATTATTTCTTAGAAATGGGAAATCCCCATACAAATGTATAATGCTTATGTATACCAGCAGATTTTGATTTGTGTTTAGTTGTAAGTGAGCACTGATGATGTTAATATAACGAAAGATCTTTGCTAAAATATTTAAAATAAATAACAAGTGAAAGTAAACAGTGTTTTTGATTTTATTTTTATAACAAAATTTATTAAAAATGAACTTTCACCAAGTGACTACCGAAAAAATTAATAGTTTAATTACAGCCAGTACAGGCCAAAAGGTAGTAAAATACTTGCAGCTCAAGACAAAACAAAGACTGTTGGGTTTAAAGATATATTTTAACCAAAAGTGTATTAAAAATAATGTCTTTCCTAACTACACGGGCAGTATTAAATGTAATAATAAATCACCTACAGCAATTGATTTAACTAGAAAAGCTAAATTAATGTGGATAAAAAGTGAAATTAAAAAGTGTTTTGTGATTCAAAATAATATACAAATATTTGTTAAACTTTTACATTCGTGTTTGACTAGTGAATTACACCGAGTAGAATGGGATCTGATTGAAGATAAAGTGTACGAAAATGTTAGTAAAATTGCATTCAATAAGAAAAAAGTGTTAGATAAGAAATTGCGTCATTTAATTTCTGTAAATGTAAACAAAAGTCAAAATAAAAATGACATTTCGAATAATCAACAAAAGAAAACAACTTTTCACAATAGAGTTATAAATCTTAGTACTTACAGAGAACATTGATAATAAATATGTGAAAATTTTGGATAAAGGTTATAAATATAATTTAAATTCAGTTAATAACAATAATTTAAGACAGCTGGCAATAGATCTGGAGATCGCGTTAGATAACAAAAAAGATAGTGACAAAAAATATCAGTGTACTAAAATCATTCGAAAAAATTTAAACACACCAAAATTAAAAGAAAATGAAAATGTGATATTAAAAGAGTTTAGCAAATTCACTAAAAATAATAGTCTGACAGTTACCCGCGCCGATAAGGGAAACTCAATTGTAATTTTAAATGATAGTGATTACATAAATAAAATGGATGAATTGCTGATGGATACTGTACTGTTTGCTCCCTCGAAGATCACTGGCTCTGGCTCACACCAAACAGCAACTGGCTTGCTATTTCACAATACTCCAGTTCTTATACTGTTCTGTGTCAGAGACAATGTACCTGTCAATTTACATTGACAGTCCCACACACCACAGATGTACAATCTGTGGATAGTTTACCAATGTGCATACACTACATCCCTCCCTTATCAAAATAATTACAATTTTTGCTTACAACCAGTATGAAATATATTTTTGTTCTCTCTGCCCACCCCGTCCGGGACAAGGCACGAGGGCATAGCACAGTATAGTATAGGTAATTGTCAATCAACACAATCACATTAGCTAATAATATTATGCTTGTATGATTTACACTGAATTGACACAATGAACGTATGTGTATTATTATATATTGTAACTAACACTGCGGTGTATGACTGTGTACTCTCCTTCCTTCTCTCATTTATGTAATAATAATTATAACAAAAACCTCACTGCACAAAAACAAACATTATCAAATAAACATTGCAGAATTTAAATCAGACAAACAAACTTATGCAATGGGCGAGTTTATCGCCTTTGCACATATTTATTGCACAAGTTTATTAGTTATTATTTATGTACATGTTATACTTATCTTTTTAGTTCACTCCTTTCTACTTCTGGTCTCCTCTCTCATTTTCCATGTTATTTTATCTTGTTATATTTCCCTCAGATACACCTCATCACCTCATCTCTCTGTTGCCGATTGATTCTAGACTTTCTTCATACCCATTATATTCCTTTTCCAATTGATTTGACCGGTCATCATCAACTGCCATATATTTATACATATAATAACATACATATACATGTACCACACCCAGACCCAGAACATGGCAATTTACCATTTTTCGCTCTGGCCGGGAATCGAACCTGGGACCTCGTGACTCGCAGGCAAGCGCGTTACCTCCACGTCACACCGGCCGTCGGTACATATGCATGTCTCATGAGCTCACTTTGTTCTCTACCACTTCTCTCAATTCAAACTTTTTTACCAGTTGGGACACTGTATTTATACATATCCATAACATGCATATACATGTACCACACCCAGACCCAGAACATGGTTGTTAACCATTTTTCGCTCTGGCCGGGAATCGAACCTGGGACCTCGTGACTCGCAGGCAAGAGCGTTACCTCCACGTCACACCGGCCGTCGGTACATATGCATGTCTCATGAGCTCACTTTGCTCTCTACCACTGCTCTCAATTCAAACTTTTTTTACCAGTTGGGACACCACTTCTTTGGAATTATACCCTGGGACACCACTGCTCCCAATTTCATCGGAAGCAGCTGGAATTATACCCTTTTTACCAATTGGGACACCACTGCTCCCAATTTCATCGGGAGCAGCTGGAATTATACCCTTTTTACCAACTGGGACACCACTGCTCCCAATTTCATCGGGAGCAGCTGGAATTATACCCTGGGACACCACTGCCCTCAACCTATATCGAGAGCAGCTGGAATTATACCCTTTCCGATGATGCTGACAGCCCTCAGATCACAAGGCCGATGATGTCTCAGCGTCTCCATGGCTCCAGGAAAGGGCAGCTGGTCCTTGAGTTGGGAAAGGGGTAACCTACAAGGGTGGTTGACGCCTAATGCACTGGATGCAAGGAGGAATGCCCCACATGCACCACGCGGCTCGAGATGTCCACCACCCGTCTATTCAAGCTCCCATGAGCTGCAGGACAGGAAAGTTTGATCTACCTTACAATTGGAAGGATTAGGGACGAGGTTACTTGCAAGGGTGGTTGACGCCTAATGCACTGGATGCAAGGAGGAATGCCCCACATGCACCACGCGGCTCGAGATGTCTACCACCCATCTATTCAAGCTCCTTTGAGCTGCAAGCTGAGGCAGTTGGGTTTTCCTTGCAATTGGAAGGATTTGGGAAGAGGTTACCTGCAAGGGTGGTTGACGCCTAATGCACTGGATGCAAGGAGGAATGCCCCACATGCACCACGCGGCTCGAGATGTCTACCACCCATCTATTCAAGCTCCTTTGAGCTGCAAGCTGAGGCAGTTGGGTTTTCCTTGCAATTGGAAGGATTTGGGAAGAGGTTACCTGCAAGGGTGGTTGACGCCTAATGCACTGGATGCAAGGAGGAATGCCCCACATGCACCACGCGGCTCGAGATGTCTACCACCCATCTATTCAAGCTCCTTTGAGCTGCAAGCTGAGGCAGTTGGGTTTTCCTTGCAATTGGAAGGATTTGGGAAGAGGTTACTTGCAAGGGTGGTTGACGCCTAATGCACTGGATGCAAGGAGGAATGCCCCACATGCACCACGCGGCTCGAGATGTCTACCACCCGTCTATTCAAGCTCTCTTGAGCTGCAAGACAGGAAAGTTTGATCTACCTTACAATTGGAAGGATTAGGAAAGAAGAAACCTATAAGGGTGATTGACGCCAAATACCACCACCTGAAATCATACATTGAGCTTGCAAACATATAGCCCATTTTCCTCAAATGCTCCCAATATTGTTGAGAGCACCTGGAGTTACTCATTCAGTGGACAAATACGCAAACATATATTTCACTTTTTACATTTTCACTGGCAAGGCATCCTTTGAATGAATTATGGCTATTTGATAACACTTTTTTCATTAAACATATGTTTGTGTTTGTGATAGAAATATAAGAAGTACATAATTATATATACGAGTGTACATATATACCTAAACTCCTAATATTCCATTACATAATATACCACGTATTAGGTAAATATAATATTGAATTGATTAAATGATGAGAATAACATTATTATGTTTCCTCGTGTAATGTAGCTTATGCTGTATTAATTTTATCAGATTATGCACAATTTGAACACATCAAGACCAACATTTTTTAAGATATTTCATGAATTTCAACTGTGCTTGTAAAAAATACTGTGTAATTTTAATATGATTGCACTTTTATCGGTGATCAAATTTCTTATTTATTTTCATAGATTATTGCACAATATTTATCAACATTATATCTCCTCACTCCGTATTTGGAGTATGAGGTAGAGAGAGATATCTATAGTTTACCACTTCCAACCTCTCTTCACTTCATGAAGTTACACTAAGCAAGTTGTGAAACCCAGTACATCAACTAATGATTTAATATTAACAGTCGATAAATTTGTTCATAAAATAACACGATAATAAATATATTTTTTTCACTGTATATCAATCAATGACTACTCATCTTCTTGTATATATTTTTTTCTATTAATGAATTTCACTATTTTTCATAATAATTTTTTAGCGTATTATTAGTTACTTATTACCTTTATATTTATTATAGAGATGCAACGAATATTCGTCAAATATTCGGTATTCGGCAATTATACTATTCGTTGCATCTCTAATTTATTACCTTGTAACATATCACTTTTTCTCCGTACGCTCTTCATTGCTCTTTTCAGGAGCACAGAGCTCTTTTAACAAGCTCCTTCCCTATCGTAAGCTACTGTGGCCAACCGAGTCACCACCAATAGAAATAAACAGGGGAGGGGACAATCTTAGACTCGCATATTTCATAAGTTTAAGACTCCTATTTATACCAATATTTAAATGCAGACACAATTTGTATGGTCCCGGAATACTTTAGGGTTATCTATCTCTCTCTCTCTCTCATTCTCTCTTCACAGCATATTTGCCACATACAATGCCGTCGGTGTAAGTACATTTTGACAATTTATCATAAAAATAAATGAGGAAAGATGATATTCGCCCAAGCCACTGGTGAATCATTTCACTTCACTTCACCTTGCATCCTATACTTCACTTCACATTTCGAAAAATAGAATACTTAATATAATTTCATTTAATTGGGCAATGCATTATATTGGTTAGCTGGAAGATACCGCCTCCAAGCAACAAGCTCTTAATCACTCGCAAATGTTTTTCCAATAAAGTGGTATTATTAATTATTTTGTAAAATCATAGACATAAACCCCTTGATCCATAATAATGTAATCAACCCTCTTTATCTTATATATAAACCCTCTTTATCTTTAACACTGCAAACATGTATTCTATCTGTAAAATAATCTATTTGGGCTAAATCAGATCATATTATACAATTCTATATATGAATACACGATTGTGCAATACATTAAAAGATCAACGATTTAGGTACATATCTCGCATAAATCACTTTGCCAATGCAATTTAACTTTTTAATGCTCAATTTAAAGGTACATCATCGTGCAAAGATAATGAATTTCATTATATATGAAGACATGATTTTGCAATATGTAACATATCAATGATTGGCATCTCGTGTAATTTCCTGCACAAATAGGACTATTTACTGATTTAAGGATTTTGAAACACTTAAGAAATTATGAAGTACATGCTTATACCAATCTTTCGGGATCGCGGAGGATTCATAATACACAATTTACTCGAAAGTTAAATCATTGCAGGTATATCTTGCACATACAGTTATAAGAATTTGTTTCAATTGAAGTTTGTGAATTTGAACATAAAACAACAAGAAAGAACTTACTCTCTGTCCAATATTTTGAAGCACAATTCAAAGACAGGTTGCCTTTGAAGTAAAAGCATTATGCAATATCACTTACTCCTCTTTCTTCTATATTTTTTCCAACCGATGGAGAGTTCTCGTACCTACTATTAATTTATCCTCGTCGCCACTTGTACTGTTTGCTCCCTCGAAGATCACTGGCTCTGGCTCACACCAAACAGCAACTGGCTTGCTATTTCACAATACTCCAGTTCTTATACTGTTCTGTGTCAGAGACAATGTACCTGTCAATTTACATTGACAGTCCCACACACCACAGATGTACAATCTGTGGATAGTTTACCAATGTGCATACACTACAGATACCAATGTCTTCAAGAAAATTGAAAAGGATCCGACGGAAAAATATCAACGAAATGTAAAAAGTGTTGTTAATAAACATGGATATATTTTTGATAATATTCAAAAATATAAACTATCGGTTATGAACCCAATGCCTCCACAATTATATGGATTAGTCAAGATACACAAAGAAGGTAATCCGATTAGACCAGTTTGTTCATACACACAAGCTCCAGCATCACATCTATCCAAATATATTAATACGTTATTTCTAAATACCACAAATTTTAAACCTAAATATTCCATTAAAAATTCGATCGAATTCAGTAATAAGTTAAAAAATAGTGTACCCCTTAAAAACTGCATAATGGTGTCTTTCGATGTAAAGAGTTTGTTTACAAACATTCCTGTAAATGAGACAATGAAAATCGTTAATGATATTTTGACCAAGAACTGCACCGACCCTAAAATAATTCAAGGTATAAATGATACTCTCAACGAATGCATTAATCAAAATTATCTCTGTTTCAACGACTGCATATACCAGCAAATAAATGGTCTTCCTATGGGTAATCCATTATCACCTCTACTAGCGGACATCTACATGAACCATTTTGAAGAAAACCTCTTTGAGTCAGGACATCCACTACTAAAACTCATTAATAATTACGCAAGATACGTGGATGACATTTTTTGCACATTCAGTGGAACGAGAAGACAGCTGGATACATTTTTCACTTTTTTAAATAGTATGAATAAAAACATTAAATTTACCATGGAACTAGAAGAAAATAACGCAATAAACTTCCTAGATCAGACTATATTAAGAACTGATAATAAATACGAGTTTCAAATATACCGTAAATCTACATACACTGACACAATAATTCATTCAAAATCAAACCATCCAATAACGCATAAGATGGCGGCATTCCATTCGATGATTCACCGACTGTTATCCATACCACTTAATCAAGATAATTACAATAAAGAATTGAACACTATAATTGACATTGCAAACAATAATGGATACAATAGCATGTTAATACATTCACTATTAAATAAAAAAATCAAACAACAGTTAATACATAAATTTATATATCCAAAAACAACAGACACAGATATCAAGCACTGGAGAAAATTACTGTATGTGGGTAATGCTACGGATGAATGTAGTACAAAATGCAAGAAAGCAGATTTCAAACCAGCATACTATACTAAAAATAATATAGGCAAACTAATTTTTAATCGTAAAAAAAGGACAATCAACAAATTGGATTACTCGGGAGTATACAAGTTAAACTGTAAGAATTGTGCCACATCATATATTGGACAAACAGGAAGAAAAATCAGACAAAGGATTGAGGAACACAAAAAGGCTGTAAAAAATATTTCAATAAACTCAGAAATGGCTGACCATTGTCGTGATACGGGACACTCAATAGATCTGGATAACATTGATATTCTACATAAATCATCCAAAGGATATAATTTAAATATCTTAGAAAATATTGAAATTAATAGGCATGTGATAAATAATAGTTGTACTGTTATAAATAAACAGATCCCTCCATTGTCCTCACCTCTTATCTATCCTTTTGTATATTCCGATCCACCTTGTAAACCAACCACATAATTATTATTTCTTAGAAATGGGAAATCCCCATACAAATGTATAATGCTTATGTATACCAGCAGATTTTGTTTTGTGTTTAGTTGTAAGTGAGCACTGATGATGTTAATATAACGAAAGATCTTTGCTAAAATATTTAAAATAAATAACAAGTGAAAGTAAACAGTGTTTTTGATTTTATTTTTATAACAAAATTTATTAAAAATGAACTTTCACCAAGTGACTACCGAAAAAATTAATAGTTTAAAAGCTTGTGTCGTGAAATGGGGTATTGCTGGCACCTGGAATCGAATTACGCACCTCTTGTGCTTGAGGCCGAGACTGTACCGCCAGGCTACAATGGAATCATTAAATTACTATACATTACCATATTGTTTAAAGTTATTCAGATACTGTCAGTGTAATCAATAAATGAATTAGCAAATGTGTATTTAGCTGAAAAAAGTGTCTGACCTGAATACAATTTTATATAACTCTGCCTAACTGTCTGACATAGCTACAATTCTATACACAAAATAGAAAACAAAGTAAGTACTAATACATTGGGGTAAGACAAGGCATCAATGATGATTTATTTACGATCACCATGAGCTCTTTGAGAAGATAGTGATATACTTTACAGTTTGATTAATTTAATGCTCCTAGTCATTGATAGAATAGTACCCATAAGAATGCTTATACAATGAATTAGACAAATTTAATAGTCAGTCATTTTACAGAGTATTGTAGTTATATATATTTTAAAATAATCTTTAGAGGTGACTGTTGGTGGTGGAGATTTATCATAAAAACACTTCAATGCTATTGATATTTATTTATTAAGAATAATCATTTAATTAGTGTTATGGACAAAAGAAAATATAAACAATTTTTTTCTACATCTATCATCAAATAAAAATGGTTAAAGACGTTTCACAAAATTGAATACTGCTTAAGACAATTTAAATAAATATTTGATTTGAAACTTTACATAGGTGCTACTTTGAACTCCCTATGCGCGCTACAATATACTACACTTGTAAGTGATTGGTGTATAGATATTTGTAAAGAATTTTGACAAGCATCTATGTTTTTGGTGCAGTCGCCTTGTTTGCTTTAAAACTGTTTTTGTTTGTAATTTATTTGTTTTAAACTTGCTCTGGAACATTAAATTAATAAGTATTAGTAAGAGTTGAAAATTGAGAAAAGACCATTAGCATTTTCTCAATTCCGATGATGTCCCACTGCCTTCCTATATTTCAGGAAGGATTACGTCAGGGGGAGTCTATATACTAAGAATTTGCTAGAAGAGTATGGATGACACAGGAACTGACATTCATGGGTGTGGGAGGGTGTAACCCTTAATGTGCCTTCCTATATATATTTAATCCTTGGGTCAAGTCACCTACATTTTAATATTCATATGACCACCATCTGCCAAAGAAGTCATTTTGTTAAATAGATTAACACGACAAAGTGACTTGTATATGATAACAATAAATTCTGAAAAATTATTGACACTATAACTCACTTTTGATTCTGAAAAGATATTATAATGAAATTAGCGGTACCTCACATTAAGTAAGAAAGAATAGTAAGTCGTGTGCTATAATTAGAACTAGATTTTATTTTTGCCGAAAACGACAGGTTTTCATGAGAAACTTTTTTTTGCGCTATCTCCAGATCTCCAGATACACTGATATCTCGATTATATAAAAATACACGATTATTTGCAAGTTTTATACCGGGCACTTCTTCAAACGTCGCATGCAAGTTTCAATTTGTTTTGACAGTTCAACTTTGTTTTGAGTCATAGAATAACAATCAAAATCAGTTCTATCCACGGCCGCCAGATATCGCTAATGTCGGGGAACGGTCTCGAAAATAATGAATCGTAAAGGAAGCCACCATTATGTACAATGACAAACCTGGCGAGGTATAACATTAAGACTCAGAAACCGCGAAATGCTGGTTTTTTGTTGGTTTTTACATTTTTTAAATCGTCTTTAATAATGTTACATATTCACGGAAAAAATATATGTTATAGATCAATTCTTTTTCTATTGAATGGTAATGTTTTGAGTTTGGATAGTTTATTTATTTTTTTGATAAAAATTCCGAAAAAAATAGCATTTTTTTGTTTTTGAATCACTTTGCTTGAATACCGGGTGGACCAGCGACATATTTTTTTTTTGTTATAATGCCTAATAATATTTTGCAGTGAACTGTCATGTAAATATTTTCAACAAATATTAAAATCAGTTTTAAAATTAAAAAAACCTTCAGTTGAGGAACAATTCATATTTGTATGACGTCTTTATTTTTGTCCAAAGAATGAGACAGTCTTATGCTTTATCTATTCGCGCACGAGAGAAAAATGACACAGTCGGTTCCGAGCCGGCTTGCAGTGCGGACGTGGGGTCTGCGCTAATTTTTTGTTTGTTTTTTTGTCATTATTAAATTAGGTATATAATTTCACAATATTTGCATATAAGTCTCGAGTATATAAGTACTACACTACGGATCATACCTTTTGGAAAAATGTATTTTACGACGAATTTAATCTTGATTATTTTTGCATATTTTATATTTTTTTTTATCTTATTAAGTACATAATGCAATATATTTATCGAAAACAATATATTTTATACATCTTTTTTATTATTATTATTAAATATGAACAAATAACAAGGAGTAAAATATCCATGTAAAATGAGCAAGCTAATCGCTTCTTCCAACTAACCCATTTTTTTAGTAGGCTTGCCCATATTTACTTTTTTATAAAAAAAATTATACATAAAAAAGAAATCACGACATAATTATCCCATAAGTAGGGTAACCAGCAGAACAGTTGCATGTAATAAACATGCAGGCCGTCTTCTCTGTGCCAATAAAAAAAATAAGACATTCAAGATGGGCGGCAAACCTCATCGCTGAAATTGAGTTGTAATACTTGTCTTTATTTTTTCGAACACCTCTTTTCACTTTTTTATTGTAAGCAAAAATAACTTTTTTTGTTTTAACACCAGAGCACAACGTTTTTTTAATCAAAATTTAATGTGCTATGATATACCTGCTTGGTTAAAAAAAAAACACCAATACTGTATTTGAAATATGTATACAAAAAACATTTTGTCGAAAATCCCTAAATTATTACCATCAGTGTAGCTGCATTTAGCTATGCCACCAATAATATATTATTACAACACGTAGAAATGCATTCTGTGTGTGTGTGTGTGCGTGTGTGCAGAAGTACCTACCTAGATATAGGCTAAAATTTTATAGTAGTTATTATTATTATTCTCTTTTGTTAGAAGTTGTAATTATTATTATTACCTACTAGTGGTGGGACCAGTGGGGTAATGAGCAATTTTATTATTCCACAAATTAATACAAAAATTTAAAAGCACACCTGACTTGAGAAAATGTCTATACCCTTCCCCCCATTTCCTCTTTCACATCGCCAATTTTTCGATTTAGTATAAGACTGAGATATTTCACGATTATATTTATGTTCCGTTGAGCACTCGGTAAAGAATAGATCAACCACTTTTTTCTGTAAGTTTTCGAGTGTCCTGTAAAAGTCAGGTGTTCGAGAAATTTTTTTTTTAAACTCGGCGATAAGATTTGCCACCCTTCCTAAATGTCCTATTTTTTATTGCGGCTGATGCTGACCACCCCACTTGTGGGATAATAGATTAAAAGTTGCACCCTCCCTCACCCATGAATGTTACAGGAATGTCATCCATACATACTTGTGGGATAAGCCGTGATAGTATAGAAGTAGTAGATATGTATGTGCCTACAATTTCAAAATTTACCCAAATTTTTGAAATTCTATCCCCCGTCGCCAGATTTCCATTACGATACATAGGAATATTCCAATTTCCATTACGATACATAGGAATATTCCAATATTTTCATACCTATAAGAAATTTATATGAAAAATATGTAATCGGGTGCTATTTTGCATGTGTGGAAAGCACGCCACTGTGTGTCCTGCTGTGTGACGCACTAGTGTGTCCCCCTCTAACCTCTCCCCTCCCTCTTCATCGCTTCTTTCCGCATTCAATCTCTGGACTTTGTAAAAATAATTTGAGTAAATTCGTATGTGTGCTTGTATTGTTTGTGTATTGTGCTACACAAGTTTATATTAAACAAGCAATAGAAATGCATAGTTATAATCGTTGTGTATTTCATGTTATAGGTCGGTATTTATTGATTATCCTTAAATGTGGCTGCTATCATATATTATATAGTATCTGGTAATGATTTAGACAATATTATTAGACAATTTGAAAAAAGGCACAAAATGTGACCTTGTCTTTATGAACAGTACCCCTTACGTGCAGTTAGTTCACTGAATAACAAATTGTGGGAGATGCCGTGATGGTTTATTTTTATCATAATATGATAAAAATAAACCATCACTATGTAAATAATGTCAACTTCCAAAAAAAATATATTTCAATTGATAATAAATACTAGACTATGATATAAAATAAATCGTTAATGTTTTTCAACTAATCTAACCTAAAATTTTCAATTTTCAGAAACCAACATAATAATATCAAAAATTTTATTTATAAAATAATTTTTCTTTCTTTGTCAAGAATTGTTCTAATCATACTTTTTATTTGACAATATTCTCAGGGTAAAGCCGGATACTGAGCTAGTAATATTATAAACGCACAAAACTTTGGTTGAATATTTTGGACTAAGCATTATTTTTATTATTATTATTATTATTAATCCTTGGTCCTGACTATGAGCTGAGAAAATAATAATATCAGCGGAACTTCGATACTCGTATTGAGATGCACTATTATTATTATTTATACCGTCGTGTCGTATTGCACTAACACATTCAAATATACCATTTGTCTTAATACACACATCTAAGCAATAAATGTGTTCTCCTATTCGATAATTTGGCGGAATTTTTTTATTATATACTAAACGACATTTTACCTAATCATGATATTTTATTTGAGTAGGTCTTCCTCTTAAAGGCTGAGGTTATTTCTACCCATTTTTTTTTTTTTTTTTCTTTTTTACCATAAATATATTTCTATATTTCTGTCCTTTTCCTAAATGAAACAAAAACTATGAAAGCACTACTTTATGATTAATCTATGGCATAAAACACTTCTTTCCGGCTTTTGTCAGGTTTTCTTTTTGCCGCCCATGTTGATATAATTCATTTTATAATCCAGAAATTTAACCCATAAACGACTTAAAAACACTCAATTTGTAGAAAATATTTAAGAGAAAATTAAATGTAATAAAAATATCCATTAATATAAACAAAATAAAGTTAAAACACGAATTAGAAATTACTAACAAAACGTCACACAAGTCTAATGACAGTATAAACGTCAAACAAATAGTTGGTATCTGTTATCTGTGGTTGGTATGTACTTTGGGTAGAAATAACCACTTTTTCGCGGAATATTTTTGTTTGTATACAAAAAAAAAAAAAAAATGGGTGAAAATAGCGCCTCCGAACATTAAAATAGACAAGATTTACAAATACACATATAATATTATTCAAAGGAAGTCACCATATAGTGCAAATACAATATGATAATTACAACAATACTGAAAACTTGACGAGGTATAGCATTGAACTAGACAAGATAAACAAACACAAAATAAATAAAATAATCACAAATATAAAATATATGGACATATTCAAAGGAAGCCACCATTATGTGCAATGGCAAACCTGGCGAGGTATAACATTAAACTAGACAAGATTAACAAACCCACATATTCAAAGGAAGTCACCATATAGTGCAAATACAATATGATAAATACAACAATACTGAAAACCTGGCGAGTAACTTTAATAAATAACTTTAAAACTTCATAGTTATCACCACTTGACACTTGATTGCCACGCATCTTTACAATGAATTCGAGTACTGCCTACTGGAGTCTTATTTTTCCTTGAAAAAAATTTAAAATGCTTATCGCTCATCACTTCGCATTTAAAAATAATAAAAAAAGGTTCAGACAAGTACATAGATAAATGAGGCTATTATTTATCAAAAATTTCCTCGTTAACTCTGAGGAATTTGAGTTTAACTAGATATCGTCAAATATTCAAAAGATATTTAACTAAGATTGTGACAGATAATTTAAATGATTAATTTCATATAATATAATAAAAAATGAAATTTCATTTATTCTAGGGATTATTTTCTATTACATGCAATAAAAAAAATATTCAAAAAGTCAAAGTTAAATTAATTCACTCCGCCATACACTTTTATTTTTTCCTTATTCACTCACGGACAGATTAAATATTGGTAAAGAAAACACATTTTTGAATTTCATTTATGAAAATTTAGATAGAATATAAAAAAAACAACTTACCCAAGTACGATTGAAAATTCTTATATATTTATGTGCGATTGAAAATAAAAAGATATATTTTTGAAATATTGTCTAATGTTTAATACTTCGTTCTTCAATAACAAAACATTGTGGTTTAACTTTAGACGAAGTTTGATAAAATAAGTAACATGATAGCACTTAATTTAAAGGAACGAATGAATGGAATCGACAATCCTCTATTCATATTTAATAATTTCATCCCTTTTTATGTGAGTACCTACTATAACTCATCTCATCATCATGTACTATAACTACTCTAGTTAAACTGTTATATAAACTGTTATTCGTTTCGACTATTGAGTAAGTTTGATGAAAGATAGGTAAATATAAACACTTAATCAAAAGGATCCAATATGATATATCGATAATGTGATATTTCGATTATGTTATTTTATCTCTTTTACGACATGAACTATAACTACTGTAGTTAAAATGGTATTTAAACTGTTATGCGTTTCGACTATTGAGTAAGTTTGATGAAAGATAGGTATATTTAAACACTTAATCAAAAGGATCCAATATGATATATCGATAATGTGATATTTCGATTTTGTTATTTTATCTCTTTTACGACATGAACTAATATTAACATTTTATATCGCTTTTTAAATCTGTGTTCCAATGCTCGTTTCGATTTAGGAGCAAATTTATTATAATGTAATAATAAGAAAGCACTTGGCTAAAAGGATCAAATATGATGTATCGACAATATAATTTTAACATTTTTTTTATTCTTTCCTTTTGAATCTGAAGGTGTATACTTTCGTCCATTTTGTTTTGTTGAAACTGATATGATACCAATAACAGTTTAAAGAACAATACCTTTTTACGACGATTTGAAAGGAGAAACAGCAATATCTGTTTCAGATTCAGTAGACCTTTTTGTTAACAGGTAAAATTATACCAGTTATCTGCAAATCATTAACCTGGTATTTAAAAAGGTATGGCTTAACTGGTCTTTGCTAACTGTTATATTTTTACCTACACAAGACTATTTAGTATTATTTGTTGTTGTGTGCAGTTGTGTGGTCTTGTGACGGTGTGTAGTTTCGTGGTAGTGCGGCTGGTTGCCAATATCGCATGTTATAATGAGCGAAAAAAATATGAATAACGGTGTCGCACATGGAGAAATTAACGATGACAATAAACGTGATGTCTACCTTGAAGAAACTTTTTATATATTGTCCAAAAAGAACACTGTGTTTAAAGTTAGACTTTCTGCAAATGGCCTAAGTTTGCGCAAAGAATGTAATGGATCTATGAAAGAACAAACTATTAATATCAAAGACATCATAGGCTGCAGGTGTATGAGAAGCAAAAGAAGGCACACAGGGGCTGCTTCCTGTGTCTGCAGTTCGCTTCCAGGACCACAACCACTCAAAGTTGTGGACGAAAATAGTGGGGAACAAGACGAAAACGATGTCAGTGCATATCTTTATATTTATGCATACATTTTGAAGAAAAGTAGAAAAGGAGGCAAAAGAGAGAGGACAACTATAACATTGAGATTCAGATCCTTTGATAAATATGATGACAACTATAAAGAAGCTCAAAAGTGGCGTACAGCTATCAAATGTTTGGTGAATGATCTTACTATCTCAGATGTACCACCACCATCTAGTGATAAGAAGTTGTTGATATTATTAAATCCCAAGTCTGGAGCTGGGAAAGCACGTGAAACATTCCAGCAACGTGTCGGTCCTTTACTTACTGAAGCTGAGATTCCTTATGACATGCAAGTCACCAAACACATCAACTATGCCAGACAGTTTGTGAGAGAGAGGAACGTTTACAACTGGAAGGGCATTATAGCTGTGGGAGGAGATGGTATTCTCTTTGAGATTATCAATGGAATATTTGAGAGACCTGACTGGCTTCAAGTGCTGGAGGAAATACCTATTGGAATCATTCCATGCGGATCGGGAAATGGATTGGCTAGGACTATTTGTCATTTATATGAGTAAGACTGAACAATATAGATTACACACAGCTAAACAGTTTTATATACAATTACATAAATTAAAAAGAGTATGTACTCAGATTCAAATTCCTATATTCTCTTTGTAATAAACTTAGTTACTACTATATTTCTATGTACAGATTTTTATTCTTACAATTTGTTGCAAATCATAATATTGAGTCTCATTATGGTACTTTTTTACTGGATTGGATATTGTACATATACATTTGGAATCAGTAGCGACCTTTAAAGTGGGTGAACTGGCAACCATCCAGAGCTGTGCACAAGAGACTGAAGATATGAATTTATGAGACTGAAATCAAAATTTCAATATAATATATTTAACTTAATAAAAAGCTAGGACTGCCACTATTTGAAATGTAGAATAATAATGTTATTTGTTGACAATTAGAAAAGCAATTTGATTACATAGTTTGCTAATGGGTATTATTTCAGTGAGCCGTACATCTATAATCCCATCCTGGCTTCCTCACTTGCAATTGTCAGTGGCAAGACAGCTCCAATGGATCTTGTTCGTGTAGAAACTAAGACTCAGGTATGACAATTGTACAAATTATATTTACAGTCTGTTATACACTCTGATTTTCATCTTTCATATGAAGGTTACAGTGGTCCTGATACATTTATGAAAATAGAATTGCCAATAGCCCAATGGTAGAGTCTCAGACTACCAAACGAAGGGTTTGTGGTTGAAACACCAAGGCATATTTTGAAGATTAATAAATGCAAGATTGACATACGTATATAAATATAAATTAAACTTTAAAGTTCAAATAAATTAAGTACATTTTTTATCAATATCGGACATGTGTGATAATAATGATTTTGGGCACTTTGTCTTTGGTGTCCTCTACTTGGTCATTTGACTATCTCAAGAGACCTGGTGAGAAGTAGAAGAATGGCTT
>OX388314.1:13532178-13656904 GCA_947579605.1 Athripsodes cinereus
GCGTTAGCGGTAGCGCGATGTTTTTGACTATAGTCCCTTCGTGCGTCGTATGATCAAGATCAAGACTAGATTAAGATCGTGTTTAGTTTTGTCAAGAGTAACCCTGCAGTTTCCGCTTTGCTATATTGACGAAATATCTAACTGAAATGTCGAAAAACGCTAGTGTCGTTCATTCAGATGCTACATGTAAAATTACATAAAAAGATGCTACATACAAAGATTTATTATTTGAACAAGATAAAAAATTTAGAGTAAAAATTTATTCAAGAGAGGTACCTATTGAAAATGAAGTAAATAACGCCGCTATAAGATAAAGAATGCCAGAAGCTATCAGTGAATGGGAAAGATAACTTGAAAATCTTTTAGAAGATGGTGAAACGAAAGGGGACAGGTGTGGACGTAAATTCTGTGAAAAGGATAAAACTACTTAGTACTTTGAAGAACTGTTTCAATCTGAAGGCGTAAATACAAGTGAATACAATGGTGGCATGGCAAGAATGCATGGATTAGATTTCATAACTGAAATTAAGAATGCTATGAAAAAAGCTAAGTGCGGTGAGGCGCTTGGATACGATTGTATTTAAACTGAGCTCTTCAAGTATCAAGTCTGGTGGACCAAAGACCCTCGCATGGTGCCTTGAGCTATCCAACTCTTGTTTGAGAGAAGGTGTTACTCCGGAGGACTGGAAGAAGGCTATCATCTATCCGCTGTATAAAGGGAAAGCTTCTAGGCTTGAGTGCGGAAGGTATCGGGCTATTAGCTTGCTGAACTCAATAGGTAAACTGAATGGGACAATTTTGATTGAGAGAGTGCGAGAGTGTAAGGTATGGGGTGCGCAAGGAGCTTTTTTAAATAGTGGAGGGTGTACCAATTATTGTTCTTCTTGGCATACGTAAGTAGATCGTTTAGCAGAATCTCCAAATTAAATTTGAACTTAATTATATTAATTGTGTCGGTGCACAAGTAGTTGAATTCCATAATTAGGTAATTTGAAACAAGTGTTTCTTTCTACTATAAGTTATTGATCACGAGAGAGACGTCTTTCGACTAATCAGGTCATTATCATAGATTCACAATGACCTGATTAGTCGAAAGACGTCTCTCTCGTGATCAATAACTTATAAAGTTTAATTTATCGACCGACGGTTCTTGGTGGAAGTTCGTATTAATAATTTTTATAATGAAACACGATATCTAGTTATTCGAGCCGGCTTTCAAGAGCTTCTGCTCTCATCGTCATCGAATTTACTTTTGCCTGACGATGAGAGCGGAAGCTCTTGAAAGCCGGCTCGCAAAATTAATAAAGTCAATAGTGGAATAACTAGATATCGTGTTTCATTTTAAAAATTATTAATAACTTATATTAGAAAGAAATACTTGTTTCAAATTACCTAATTGGACATAACACTTCACTTCTGCTAAAGTCAGTATGACATTGGTTATTGCAGGCATTCGATAATAATATATTTGATTGACTTTATTTTCACAAGTTCACCCTGCACCCATTATACCAGTGTTCCGCAAAGCGTGTGCCGCGGCACACTGGTGTACCGTGATGTCCGTGATCCTCAGTTGATGTACCGCAGAAAAAAATCTAGGTTTTGTGAAGATAATACACCTAAAAATAGCTGAGAGCTATAAGAGCGAGGCGCTTTGTTGCGCGAGGCTCACCTGTGCTCACATTTCTCACTAAACATCTTTTCATGTTAGGTGTATTGATTTTAGTAATAAATAAACATTAAATAAATAATGCTTTTTTCTTTGGTGTTGGTACCTCTAAAATTTCTTGATTTGATAGGTGTACCTTGAACACAAAAAGTTTGCGGAACACTGCATTATACCATAACCAAGTTGCACATACTCGTGATTTTCTATTGTAATATGTGTTATGTACACAATGATGTTTATATATTTTTTGCAAGGCTATTAATTAATATCACTGCTACATCATAACTACGTGATGCTCTTTGACACTGAAAAATTAATTAAAATATAATATTTTCCCGTGGAGTCCCCAGTAAAAACAGGTTTCCCACTTATTGTATTCGTGGCACACCATGTATAATGCATTTTTAACTTCTTCAGTCAAGCGATAAGAGATACAAGTGGAGGATTCGATCACGGGATCCCGGACGTATTTTAGTCCCGAAATATTCGGGATTAAATTTAACGAATCTTGGGATTTTCGGGATTTACAATTTTAAATAAGTCAGAAATTTAGGACTCATTCGCATTAATGAATCACTGACAGCTGAAACTTACGTTCGTATCCTCACTAGATAGGTACTGATATTGTGGCAATAGTTACTGATGGTCCAAATGTTATACTGAAGGTTGTAAAACTTGTTAATGCAGAGCACCAAGTTTGTTTTGCACAAGGTATTCACTTAGCTGTTTGTGATTTATTGCATGGAAAAATATAAGAAAAACAATTTAAAACTTGAATATATTGCCAAAAGATAAATAAAAAACTGTTTTGGACACTAGAAGGAAATGATGGAAAAATTCAGCTTAATTAATTCAGGTACTTCAGGTACAATGGGTTAGTAGGAAGATATTGCGCTTCAGCAATAAACTCGCCCATTGCACAAAATTATGTATTTTATTGTTATGTTACCATGTTTTTTTCTTTGTATACTAATTTTGTGCAATAAAGATTATTATTACTTCAATTTTAGCGAATCCTATGTTG
Source organism: Athripsodes cinereus (assembly GCA_947579605.1). Taxonomy (NCBI): domain Eukaryota; kingdom Metazoa; phylum Arthropoda; class Insecta; order Trichoptera; family Leptoceridae; genus Athripsodes; species Athripsodes cinereus. Next base: position 13,534,872 of record OX388314.1, read on the forward strand.
CTGTTGCTATCAGTGATGTATGTATTAGTGATGTAACGAATGTGTGATTTTGGATATTCGCAAATGCGAATGCGAATATTTGTTGCCGAAATTCGCGAATGCGAATGCGAATAGCGAATATCATAGCGAATGTCGGCTTGCTTAGATTTCTACAATATTGCTCAATCATTAAAACTTCTACCCCCCGCCCCGTCGCCGAATTTTCAAAATGGTATAGGAATTTAAAATATTTCAAAACTCCTCAGTTTTTTTAAAGAATATTTTCTTGCAGTACCTTTTTCTACAATGTACCGGGTAAGTATCCGGTACTTTTACAGAATATCCGATACTTTATTACCGAAATAATATTCGCAAAACATTCGCATATTTTTTTGCGAATACAAATGCGAATATTCGTTACATCACTAGTATGTATGTATGTTGGATGATGTATTCGGCGCCGTTTAATAGAGCATCCATCTCAAGGGCGCAGTGATATGGTATATTATTATATTATTATGTCTATGATTGCTATAGCGCAGTGGTTCCCAAAGTTGACTGGACTCCCACCCATCTTAACAAAAGTTTCCAATCTTGGGATCCACTTTTTTAGTTTTTTTTTTACAATGATATTTCAATGGGAAGGATGTATTTGCTTCCGATTTTTCTTTATTACAGTTTCAGCATTCCATAAGGGCCCACTCAATATACGCTCGCGACCCATAATTTGGGATATACTTCTATAGCGGATACGTAATTAATCTGTTTACTGCTTACCTTTACTACTGACACGAATTTCGCGATATGTTTATATCTGTGGGTGTGGAATAATATATAAAAATAATGCGCAGTTATAAAAGATAAGCCTATAAAATAGTGTATTAACGTCACCAGTGACATTGAGACTGTAGAATGGTTGTGCCGAATCAAAACAAACCATCGGGAATCATACATGGCTTCCTAAGTTTTAATAGCCATACTCACTGACACAGAATAACTTATACCTGTTCATGTGCAGTCATCTCACACACAAAAAGAGGAAAGCATTAAGAGGGTTGCTATTTAAGTTTTGAGATAGACAAGTAAAAACAAATATTTATAATCGAAAATGGTTTTATTGTTTTTCAAAATATTTTCCATGAAGATGAATACGCTTTTTCATGCGTTTGAAGTTCTTTTTCCAGCTTGGTTGAAGTACATCCAGAACATTTGAACGCATCAACCGCCTCTTCAGGCGTCGAAAAATGTTGACCTCACAATTTATTTTTGATGATATTATACTTTAAATAACACACAGTTTACTTTTCACTTAGATTTATTCAAATCTCGAGCGCTTTCGTCAATGTTAATAAATTGACATTTTCAAGAGAACTAAATTAAAAAAAAAACAAAAGTTAATGTCTTACAACGAGAAATATAAAGAGTAAACGTACCATGGGTAAAGTGCACTTAAACCAACCTAAGCCGATTCGTAAGCATCGGGACACCTTTCCTGTTTCATACAAAAGGGAGTTTGCACAGTCTGTTGGTTGTGTGGATGAGATATCTGTTGGGTAATATTCTTAATATTATTTAATTGTAAGGATGTGAATAATAAAATCAATGGCAGTGGTGTTTATTGTATCGACTGTGATGCTAAGTACATTGGTCAATCTAGTCGATCTATAAACACCCGTGTCAAAGAGCATTTCAGAGCTTTCAGAGGACTGACCGGAAATTCGGAAATGTCAGATCATTGTATAGAGTACAATCATTCATTTGATGTACAAAATGTAAAAGTCTTACATTCAGAGAACCGTTACAGTAAATTAATTGCTCTGGAAACACTCGAAATTTATAGACATAATTTAAATGGCAACATTTGTAAATATTCAAATCCCTTCACCTTCTCCTTTATTAAAACCCATGACTCATTCTTCCTAGTACAATTATCCCAACTCCACCCCTATCCACTAATCCTGCTATCATACACGCCCATCCTACCCTACCCCCCCTCCCCTCTTTATATTTCTCTTGTAAGACATTAACTTTTGTTTTTTTTTTTAATTTAGTTCTCTTGAAAATGTCAATTTATTAACATTGACGAAAGCGCTCGAGATTTGAATAAATCTAAGTGAAAAGTAAACTGTGTGTTAATTAAAGTATAATATCATAAAAATGAACTTTCACTCTGTGAATGTACAAACCTTAGAGTTATTCAATTTAATTTTGATCTGCTGGAATAAGAAGAAATCATTGGGTGCTAAATCAGGATTGTGTGGCGGATAACCCATCATTCGATGTTTTGAATGCTCAAAAATGCACTTGTTTGAAGTAATGTGTTACATTATCGTGGTGGAGAATGATTCGTCTCCTTCAATTGGTTTCTCTTATTTTTCCGAACACTTCTGGCAAACAAATGATGATGTACCATTCATAATAATTAACCGTTCTACTTACCCTAATGCAGCGATGCACAAACCGCGGGCCGCATTCGGCCCTTTGTTGGTATGTCTGCGGCCCGCCAGCTAATTTATAATGTAAAAAAATGTCAATACCAGTTACCATTTTGGAAATTTTCGACGGGGGGGGGGGGGGGGTAGAATTCAAACACAAAAAAATTTAGTATCCGGTATTGCATTGACACAAACAATAGTCGGTACAAATATCCGGTTCATTGTAGAAAAAGGTACTATGAGAAAATAATATTCTTTACAATATTCGGTACAAATACAGGTTACATAGAAAAAGGTTCTGTGAGAAAATACTCTGTAAGAATACCGAGGAGTTTTTGAATTATTTCAAATTCCTATACCATTTCGAAAATTTAGCGACGGGGGAGGGTAGAAATAAAGGGGGTCCACCGGAACCAGCAAATTTTTGAAAGTAGTCTATGAGAAAAATGTTTAGGAACCTCGGGAGTTTGTAAAGAGATTAAAAATAATATTAATCACTCATTGATTGTTAGGCGGTACAAAGTTCTCTAGGTCAACTAGTTAATTATATATAAAACACTTATTTATAGTATATCCACTGTGACACAAGAGCTTCCGCTCTCATCATCAGGCTAGCGAAAAGTAAAGAAATTACAGGATCATATTGGTAAAAATAATCGGTAGGTAGGTGTAGTATAATATTGATTGAGTACCTACGACATAGAACTAATTGGGTTTTCAATTAATCAGGGTTAACTTTATACATGCTTTAATATTTATTTGTATACATATTTGAGAAAAACTGTTTGAATTAGAGGGTATTATTCAAGTAACTATATTGATAATTTTATGTAAGTATTTAACAGAAATTGTTTTGTTTCAGATAATGTTTTCCTTCCTCTCAGTTGGATGGGGTCTTATCTCTGATATTGATATAGAAAGTGAGAGATTGCGGATTATTGGAGGACAACGTTTTACAATATGGTCCCTAGCAAGGCTCATTGGCTTGAGAACTTACAAAGGGAAAGTTCATTATCAGTCAATGAGTGTAAATCCAAAATCACCACTGGCGAAATCTCCCAGGTCTCGTATTTTAAGTACTACTACAGCAATTGAATGTGAAGAGTGTTTCCATGTTGGAGATGAGTGTAAAAATTGTAAGAAGAATAGTAGTTCAATTAATTTGGATTCTTTGAACATGGATAGTCCTACAAGGGAATGTAGACCTAGATTAGATTCATGGTATTCTGCAACTTCTAGGAAGAGTACGTATTTTAGCAGTGCTGATTCAGATTATATGAGTGTGACTGAGAGTGGAAAGGGAGATTATTACAAAGAGCCTGCTAGAGTTTATGGTCCAGCATCTAGACTCCCTGCTCTTACAGCTCCTGTGCCATCTGACTGGAAAACTATTCAAGGTGAATTCATTATGGTGCATGCTGGATACCAGTCACATTTAGGGGAAGAATTTATATTTGCACCTGACTCCAGTTTAAATGATGGTGTTATTTGGCTTTTAGTAATTAAAGGCAATGTAACCAGAGGTCAGTTATTATCTTTTCTTTTGGGACTTACTAGTGGAGCCCATGCGTCTAAAACAGACAATTCAGATAGTCCCATTCAATTGTTATCTGTGAGTGCATTCCGGATAGAGCCGGAACCACAGCCTTCTCATCCTGCCCACTTAACTGTAGATGGAGAGTTGGTGGCCTATGGACCAGTGCAAGCTGAAGTGTGTTCAGTGCAAACCAACCTCATGGTTTTTAAACAATAAAGAATTTGTTTTTTTAGTTTGTAGAAAAATGCCAAATTATGTAGATTCTTTTCCACTGTTGGAATATTTTAGTGTTCATCAAGAAAGTGATTTAGACCGTTTGTCGAATTTAACCAAAAGACCAAGATGCTTTCAAAATATCTGCTATAGAACATGCTATTTACAAAATCATTAGATAAAATATGCATCGCAGGTCTACATTATGTTATTTAGATGATAATGAAACTATGTAATGCAGCTATCTATAATGTAAGATGGGAGATACAAATCACTTTGTATCTGTAGGTGTTATCAAATTATACCAATCAATTATCAATTAGTGTAAGAATATTATTTACAAGTATTAGTATATAAGATCATAACAATTGCTGTGAGGGCTTTGAAATCTTTCTAGATTTTATAATGTATAATTGTGTCGTTAAGTAATACAATGACAGCTATTTGTGAAAACATATTATGTAATACTTATATACTTTTTAAAATCATATTAAGTTTAAGACTATTTGGTTCACGAAATTCTTCCATTATTGTTGTAGTTGTAATTAGATAGTTGATACTTTGTTTGATTATAAAATACTGAAAACCATCATCTCTACCGGTAAAATATTATTCTGTCGTTTTTATCACTGGCCTTGTGTATAATTATATGAAATAATTTATAGTAAAAATAATTTGTTCTGATCCGTCCTCATATTATGAAGGAAAAAAAAAACATAAATTGAATTCTAGAGCAGGAGTAGTAAATCTAGTGGGAAAGTTAACCCTTTGTGACGCCAATTCAACAATTTTCTAAATAATATGTTATATAAGTTCTAAATATGCCTCAAGATATGGGAAAAATATTAAAAAAAATATAAATGCTTTTTTAATGTATTTATTATATAAAAATATATATGTTGCACGTCTGCAACATTGCCTCATTGTGTATGAAACAATTTAAAACAATTATTTGTTTTATTGTAACACAAACCTACCCCACATTTTTCGCAAATAGTTTGTGTGAATCCGGTGCAATTGGGCAACTTGCATCGGATCCTTTTATCTGCCCAAGCTGGCCAATGACCACATTGGTCTCTCCTTACATCTTTCGGTGGCACATGTTGAGCATTCCCCTTCCTCTTCTTCGCCTGAAGCTCAGACTCCAACTCAGACTTTCGCTTTGTCCCTCGCTGCTTTGTAAGATATTTGCAAAGGGTCTCCGCTATTTCGATTCGAAAATCTGCAGAGTCCAGTATCTTATCCGTTCTTCCTGACTGCTCGTGTATTCTTCTGTATAGAAGCCAGGAATTGCACATAATTAAATCCAGAAAATGGTAAAATAATCTCATGTTCCATCTTTTGCTCCTTAGTTTTATTTTGTAGTGACCCATTAAACAATCCAATAAATCCACTCCTCCCATATATTTATTATATTCTGCAATAATAAAGGGCCGTTCTATTTCTATGTATGATTTGCAGGACTTGTCATAACGCTTCACTGATGACACTGGGAGTTTCCCAGCAAAGTTAGACGCTAGAGTAACAACTTTATTGTCCTTCCATGCAACTAGTGACACGTCCACTCCATTTACATCTCCCACATGTTCCTCCGAGAAGCCTCTTGGCTTTTTCTTCATTTCCTTCTCGTTCATCAGTTTACAGTCTGCAATTCTATTTCTTCTGATGGTTCCCAACGACAAAATACCTCTCCTGGCTAAATACTCTACTAACGGCAGAGACGTGTAATAATTATCAAAAAATAGCCGATAATTATTATTAGAGGCTATTTTTCGTGCTAGCCTAACAACGATGTTTGCAGAAGCACCAAGATCGGGTTCATTATTATTTATTTTATTCTCCTGTCCACTATACACTTCAAAATTATAGCAAAATCCACTTACTCCACTAAGTACAAAAAGTTTGTATCCCCATTTGCTTGGTTTGTCAGGCATGTACTGTTTTATAATATTCCTAGCTTTAGTGGAGCACATTTGTTCATCGCAGGACAAGTATTGTTCTAAAGGTATTCTTCCAAAGCTATCATTGAGGTGTTCCATAAGTGGCCTAATTTTAAAGAGTCTATCATAGTTAGGATGATTACGATCTAGCATTTTTGTATTGTCATTGAAATGCAAGACGTTTCTCAATTTCTCAAATCGTTTTGAAGTCATGGTCTCCATGACCGGTCCAAAACCAATTTTTTGAGACCAATACTTTTTCACACTAGGCATGTGTACCACAGACATATAATACACAACACCAATAAATTGTCGTATTTCAAGAGACGTAATATTGACTGGTCTGTTGGCATCATTTTGCACACTGTACAAATTTGTTTGATTTGTAATATGTTCAATCAATTGGTCAGTTAGAAGGTAAGAAAAAATTTGATATGGAGTATCTAATTGCAATAATTCTTCAGGTAAATTAGTATTTCCTAGAAATTGTAGTTGTTCTTCAGGAAGCTCCAAATTCTTTACTTTCCATGTTATATTTTTCTAAAAATAAAATATCATATTCAGAAGAAGCTGAGAATTGAATAATATTTTTAAACAATTGAGAAATGTTATATAACAAATACCTTGGCTTGTTTCCGTCCCAAGTTTGTTGTTGGAACTGAAGAAGTAGAAGAACCAGTAGGTACACCAGGAACAGATTCAGTTGTTTCATTTGAAGATGGTACCTCCTGTGTTCCAACATCATCATTACCATCCTCTTCTAAATCTACATTTTGATCAATATTGACTACACATGAAGGATCTGCTACATCATCATCATCAGAAAAATCCAAGCCATCCTCACTATCTTCCCAGTAATCAATTATTTTTTCTATTTCCGAATCCGTCAATGGCTTCATTTCTGATATAAAATGTTGTACTTAGTACTCTGAGCAATGACGAAAAACTATGCGTAATGACGCGATGTTGCAGAACTACAACAAACATAATTTGGAGGTTATTCACACATATTTTTATTTATATCCAAATGTTATTAAAAAATAGTAAACAAAACATATATAACTTACGTTTTCTTGCGAATGTTCACAATTTCAAGAAATATAATTATGAGAAAAAAACACTTTGAAAATAACCAAAATGCAGACGCTCGACACACGCGACACTTCAAATACAACTATTTTTCTTTACCACTAACGCCATCTAATTACAAATTTTGAACTGCATTTCATACAAAAGGTACGTTGTAGTTCTGCTACATGGTACTAAAACACGCGTGTTAACTTTGTTTAATAAATGCGAAGGGATTATTTACAGTGTTGCACCTCTGCAACATGGCTGCGTAAAGGGTTAATATGTTTCCAAGAAATAATTAACAACTCTATTTGACTTGAATTTTTTAAAAGTGCCCTAAACACCGCTACGCACACAGTCTTAGGTAATTAGTGTTTTACAGAACACGTGATTGTATAATAGTAACCGAGTAGCATCACTGTGATTGGCTGGTGCATTGTGTGGTATGTAGCATACTCATTACTGAAAGATGTGTTAGTAATCATTTACCCTTTGAGCGGGGCACTCTTATATGAATACTACTCTACTTGTCAATTTAAAAATAATAAAATAGTATGATATTTTTTTTAAATAATGCTTACATTAGTTAATATCAATTATGAATGGTATATATTCTGACTATGTTAATTTAATGATAGTGGAGCTGAATCAACCATCAAATTTTAAAGGTATATTTAGTGTTTGTATGTATATACATATATAGTAAGTTACAATCCATTGGATTGGTCTGCAAGCAGTTTGGATTTTCTTCTCCATTCCCTCCCTATTTGCACCCAGTCTCTTTAGTTATACGTATGTGCCACAGTTCATATCCTTCTTCAGTTGGTCCATATAGGTGTCTCTTGGTCGACATCTACCATTTCTGCCTTCAGTCCTGCCGTCTGCGATGGTGATAAGTAGGCCTGGGTGCCTGATGTTCTGGCCAATCCAGTTAGCTCATTGTTGGCTGATTCTTTTAAGGAGTTGCCTTCTTTCACCTACCCTGATAAACATCTCTTAACTTTCAACATGTTCCAACCAGTGGATCTTCAGTATACGCCTGTAGTACCACATCTCAAAAGCTGACAGCCGTTCATTTTCACTCTTGCTGACGTCGAATTTGTTTGCAACTTTTTAGCTATTGTTCATCATTGGATCCAACCGAATGACCTTTGAACTCGCTACACTAGACTGTAATGTCATATGTGTGTTGCTATTACCAGTGAATTTATAATGCGAATGCTTTGATTTTCGTATTAAACTGATTATTTGCACTTACGTTTGTGAATTATATATGAGATGTATCACGATAGGTATGATTTTATTGATGAACAATAGCTAAAAAGTTGCAAACAAATTCGATAGGTGTCGATGCAATCATGAAGCTAATCACAATAGTAATAATACCTACATACTTTCAACCTACCCGCATACCTTTCTGAGCATTATTCTATTAATTTTGTTAACATAATTTACTCTATTTTTTTATAATTGTTGTTTGTTGATTTTATCTGTTGTGTTTAGTTATGTATGTTTTGTAGAGCACACAGGGGTAATGTAGGGATCTTCACTGGTTTGCTTATTGCTAAATATGTTATAGACCATTGTATTTTTTTGTATCAACTGTATGTATCCTGTAAAATTGAAATAAATAAAATACCTCTGTGGCCTAGTGGTTAGAGTGCTTGACTTGTAACAGAGGTGCTGGGTTTAATTCCTAGTAAGTGCGGTTGGCTGGACAAAGTCGCTTTTCAGCGATGAGCACCCGCTCACCCGCTCTGAAAAGAGTATATGAGGGAAGCATAAGAGAGATAAGGTGGAATTAGTGAACGTTATCATGGTGTAAAGCGCTTAAGCCAGCCAGAACCGATTCGTAAGTGTTGGGACACCTAATACTTTCTCTCTACTCTGCAAGTGATGCTTAGCTTCATGTTAAAATCATATCTATCGTGATACATCTCATATATATATCTTGCTCTGAGGATGTTGCAAGTGAAAGTGCTCGGTAATGCCACTCCAGTATGCAGAGACGTATATCGCCTTGTCATTCACCATCATCAGGTCACTCACATTACATGCATTCCCCATCAGCGGACATTGCAATAGGTGAGAGTCACTCTGCTCCTCCCCACAGTCGCAGCTGGTGTCCTCTCCATCCAAAAAGCCCCACTTCCGCTGGTTACTTTTGCACCTTGTCACCCCAACTCTTAGTCTTAGGTGCAAAAGTAACCAGCGGAAGTGGGGCTTTTTGGATGGAGAGGACGCCAGCTGCGACTGTTGGGAGGAGCAGAGTCACTCTCACCTATTACAATGTCCGCTGATGCGGAATGCATGTAATGTGAGTGACCTGATGATGGCGAATGACAAGGCGATATATGTCGCTGCATACTGGAGTGGCAAGGTCTGAAGTCCGGACCCGAAAAGTAAAGTAAGTAATGAGTATTATGTAGGTACCTAATCATCAAAATTAAATACACAATTATCATAGTGAGAATTATAACAATGTGTTTGTAATTTATTTATTTTCGATGTATTAAGATTTATTTTCTCACTTTAACCTTCGCCTTACTGAAATAAAAAACCTACACGCGCTCCTAACATGTGTAGTGACTACACATTTTCAAATAAGCTGTTTAAGATAGAAAAAATAGGAATAATCATAGCCAAACCATTCGGACAGTTATAAGTAAAGTATTGTACATGTGTATTGTATAGGAAATCATAAAAAATATATAAATTATTGCTGAAAACGTGAAAAAATAACATTGTCTAGCGCTCATGAACCTAGCGAGAAGACAACTCATTATGAATAGCGAAGGCCAACTGACGGCTGACCGCACGCATAGCGACGCATTGTGCAATCGGCATTCATCGGCAATCATCGGCCGATGGTCCGACATACATTTGCGTAAACTGCAGTGGTTGCAAACTATTTAATATGTTATTTAATTAATTTATTTATTGTTACACAATTATAAAGACAATCAATGCATAGAAAATGGATTATCCGACCTGTTCTAGGATTTAGCTAAGACAAAATATATGTATGTACTCATATCAAGATTATAATCAAAGTAAATGAAAAATTAAAGTATAACCAGCACATATAATAGTCCATACAACAGTTCAAAAAAAAAGAACAGGCAACTTACAAACTTACAGATAAAAAAATGATTTACAGAAAATAGATAAAATTAAAAATCATTTAAACCGTAAAAGTTATAAGCAGTAATAGATACCTACAATAAGATGAATAATTTTATAACTTAGTTCCAAATGTCTCTCGAAGAATCTGCACTTTTATTAACTCTTAAATAATTTTTTTATTTCACAATTAATGATTCTGGATATAATTTAACTCAAAAATTAGACTTACCGGTAAATTTATATATTAAAATTCAAAAATCTATTATAATATTAAATACATGGAATATTGTAAAAAAAATTTGAACGCAGATATTTCAGGCACGATGCTGGTATTTGAACCTGTGTTTTGAGCCTAATACTTTGATATCCTGTATATCTGGATTGGTGAATTTTTCGCGGCATTAGACTGTTAAGTTTTTGTATGATCATGACTGATACTGATAATATGGAGACTTATCTGGTTGTATAATACTGAGAAGTGTGGTTGGCCATTCCGCCGCCGCGTAAAAAATAATATTATTACGTTTATGTTTATTTTAATTGTAGATAATAATATTTATTTGAAATGTTTACCTACATAATAATATTTATTTTAAATGTTTATATAATAATATTTATAAATAAATCGCTAATAAATCCATAAATGAAGTGCCCTCATAAAGAAATGAACTGAAAAGTAACGTTATATGATATACACCTTTCCCTCTTATGATACAATAATATGATGAAAAGTTGGTATTTAGAATAATGTAAAATGAATACCTACCTAGTTATAATTATTGAAATTATTATGGAACGGAAATAATAAATCACTTTGAAACCTCTGGTCAACTTCGGAAGTAAAATAATATATCTCTATTGATAAAACACAACTGAGTGCTATTTCGCATAGTCATTCCACAGCACAGTTCGCGAGAGCGAGACGTAAATAGTATTCACTATCTAACGACAACAGCCGAGTACGAGCAGTCGAAGACACGTGAGATACAGTATTAATACATCGCGCATTTGATTGTATTAGTAAGATATTTTGTTTGTGTTTGTAATTTTATTTCCATTCTCCAAAAAATGACTTTGAAATAGTCAATAAGTTCCAATTATTGTCAATATTATTTTTTAGTTCGATGCGTAAATATATGACTGAGGATTACCTAGAATCTTGACCTTCTATTTATTGTACTTATTGAAATATTAATTATAAACAGAAGCATGTGTACTGGCTACACATTTTAGTACGGCGAAAGTTAAATGAGCTAAACGTTAAATTTTTAGAATTGAATTGATGCATTTGTGTTTCAGTTTATTACTGAAATTTACAGGTAATTTAATTACTGTAGGAATGCACAACTGTCTATTTAAAATAGTTTTATGTAAGTTTACATACAAACTTTTTGGTTATTTTTAATCAACCCTATGTATGTAGGTACAATTACATAGAGTAACACGTGTTGTCTCCCGAAGGGGAAAATGTTTTTCTTTTTATTTATGTTAGTAATAAGCGAATTTATGTTTTAAATAAATTTAAACATATCCTTATCCACCTCATACTATATTTACCTAATGTGTAATGACTTACAAAGTATATTACTTGTATAAGATACCCATATTATATTATTATATTTAGTTAGCCTCCCACATGTGGTAGCAGCTCATTGAGTATATATTATATATAATATGCTTGTAGAAAATTATGCTCATTGATTTTATTTATTCCATTAATACCTCTACAAGATGCAGGATATGCTACAAGCAAAAAATGTGCTAGTTAATTATTTAAACATCATTCCACTAGTGTTAATTTTTATTTTATGATATTCAGCCCAGTTGGTACTGATACTGTATTACGCAATAATAAAATCAGAAATAGTTTACTAATAATATTGTTGTTTCAAATTCAATTATATAAAAATACCACATTTATTCATTTTTATCAACTCAAGGTTGTGAATAATGAAGAACAAAGTATGTAGATTATTTCTTTTAAAGACCAACTAATTAAATTTATTGTAATTATATTATCTTGTAAATGTTGTTTGTTAAGTTGTGAAAAATAAAAACTTTTAGCGAGGACCGTATAAAATAAGTACAAAGGTTGTTCTTTGAAAAAAAAAATATTATTCCGTGTTATTAAATTCTTGTTTATTTTTAAATACATGAATTGTGTTTTGTGTAGAAATTTTTCTTTTACTAGTAATTTTTTATGATTGTTTTGTTGACTAGGTGTAAAGCTTATGAAACTTCTTTTGATGTCATTTGTTTTTATTATGTCAAGTCCCTTTATGGTTGATTGAAAGATATTGCTCTGCAACAAGTCAGTCGTTTAACGGAACATTATAAGTATTCTCTATATTATACTGTCATTAACATTGTTCTGTTAATAAAAATTTGTATTATATTATTATTATATGTATTTATTATATTGTATCTGTGTTTTTAGAGAAAGTTTCCATTCTATGATATGGTTGCTCACTCCCAATAGAGGCTGTGATAATGAAACATTCCATTTTATTAAAAAAAATTGACTTTTCAATTGTATAGGTACACTTTTTTAAAATAAGGTTACATATTATATTATTCAAATGATTAATAAGCATGCAGTAATGTAAAAAATGTATACTTCTCCTAATTGTAACACTGTGTACATACTTTTCTTGCATGATTACTTATTTATACTTTGCTGTACATTGATTATTAACAATAACATATATGATTATTTGAATATTAATAATAATATAATGTGATTAATATACAGAGAGAAAGTTTATCATAATATTAAATTTCTTCCAACTTCCCAGATATTATATGATTTAATTTTTATATGATCTGGTACATATCTATGGATAAATACATGGGGGCTGGGTACAATGTACAATCCATGATACCTCAAAAAGTAAATAAGAGATGATAAATATGCAATAAAAAATTCAAATGTAGTTAGCTATAGAGCAATTCGCAATGATGTAAATATAATTTATCATTGATGTTTTTAACAAAATCGACTATTCCATCCTATGTGCAATGTTTTCGTATAATTATGTTTCGTTCTTTCTTTTCTTACCTATATACGAGGTGTGTTCAGAAAAAATGGGAAATTTCATTTTTTGAAAAAGATATGTATTTATTCGTCTATATTAATGTTGTCGCCTTCAAAACAGTCCCCATTAGATATTATGCACTTGTGCCAGCGCTTTTTCCAATCCGTGAAACACTTTTAAAACTCGATCTTTGAGATAGCTTTTAGCCCATTCGGTGATGCGCTTTTAATGTCATGTTTGCTTGTAAAACGACGGCTCTTTTTATGTTTAGAAATGGGAAAAAGTCACACGGAGCCATGTCTGGCGAATATGGAGGCTGGGGCATCGTCACAGTATTGTTTTTTACCAAAAATTCACGAACAAGCAATGAAGTGTAAGCAGGAGGTTGCAACTTTGAAACAAATTTTGCTGCCACGCATTTCATACCCAAAACCTTCGAAAAAATTTCATGGCATGCGCCAAATGATATGCCAACATCATCAGCAACATCTCTGATTGTGATTCGGCAATCGTTCGTAACAATTTTTTTTACTTTTTCATCGGTTGTTGATGTGCTGGGGCGTCCGGGGCGTTCGTCCTCTTCAGGGCAATCTTGGAAACGCTTATACCACTCATACTTATACCATTTTTGAAGGGATGTCATCTATGTGTTTTTTTATGTGTAAGTTTGTAAATTATTTCTGTTTGTGTTATGTTATTATGCATAAATAAATAAATAAATAAACTCTTTATTTAACTCATAGCAGACTTATCATAGGTCTTTGTTAACCACGAGGAATCGGGAAACTGCTAAAGCAGTAAAATCATTGTCACCGATATAGTCCGGAAACTGCTGTAGCAGTAAAGACTGAATCACCGACTTTGGGAATTAATTTAGAGCATTTGACAAATCATAACCATTGTGTATAAAGGGTCAATATGAAGAGGAACAATTCATCTACATCTATATATTTTTTTCATACTTTTTGATCAAGTGGATCACGCCTGGAAATACAAAAATATGTATCCATCCTTTCGATAGATCATCCTTGTACACACACACAATCACAGTCAGCGCAAGTTACGCGACGGATGTTTCAGTTTCAAATATCAGTGCGCCGTCTTACGCTATTCTCCTCTCCCTTACTCTCACACGTTCGGACCATATGAAGTGAGAAAACCGATTCGGGTAGCATCACGTTTATGTAAACAACGAACTTGTGTATTACTGATTTGTTTCAATATTATCCTATATGAGTGTTTCCCAACCGATGGTTCGCAAACCCCTGGGGGTTCGCTATGTGTACAAAGGGGGTTCGCGAAAATAATAGCGTAATGGCGGGATTTTAAATGGCCAAAGAATCTCCTTATTTAACTTCTGGCTCAGTATAAAAAATGAATATTCTGTTCTGTCAAAAAAGCCATAGACGTTCTATTACCATTCTGCACAACATATCTGTGTGAGAAACGATTTTCAACATATACTTATCTGAAGGATAAATATAGAAATAGGTTAAATGCAGAACCTGATCTAAGACAGATATTGAGCCAAACTTTCAATTGCTTTGTTCCATGAAACAGCCAAAAATATCCCATTAAGAGCTTTTTCAAAGGGAACATGTGCTGAAATAAGAACCAGTTTGTTAAATTTATTTTGTATTCAATTTTTATAGCTTATTTTAGTCTTATTAATATTAATCATTTGAGTCTTATTAATGTTTGTGCAATATGTAAAATAAATGTTCTACAAAATTTTATGGTTTTTTGCCTATCATTAACGGCTACATAGGGGGTTCGCCAAATTCTGTTGGATTTTACTTTTGGTTCGCGAGGAGAAAAAGGATGGGAAACACTGTCCTATATTATCCGTAGGAAGAGATTTTTGTGGAACTTTGGTAATTTTTTAACATTTTTATTTGATTATTCTTCAATTTTTGTATTAAAATGTCTGAAATTTATTTTTTAAATTATTGTTTATCATAAAATTATAGTTAGTCTAGAAGATCCTGTATAAAAAAGTTCGCAGTCGCCTTCAGTTTGTCGGAAAAATAATTAAAAATCGACACAACCTTTTGCAAAAAAAATACCTTGGTACCGGGAGGGCTACTCTTATGATATTGCTTGGAGCTCTCGTGGTTAACATTTCATACATTTTGCTATACTTTATTTCTATTTTAAAGCAAAGTTTGATACAAATTCTTTGGTCCAATTTTTATTGCAACAAACGAAAATCGCTGACCTTTTAAAAACACGCCTAACCTTAACGGCTGCCACAGACAAAGTAAACAATGAATACACCTGAAAATTATATCATAGGTACTTCAGGGGCATGTATACCAAAAAAAAAAAAAAAAGTTGACAATCGGACTCTCCAAACCTGCAAAATTAAAATTTCCACTTTTTTTTCTGAACACACCTCGTACTTCACTTTTAATACTTGTGTTTAGTAAGGTAGGCATAGAAGAAAAAAAAATTGTCAGACCTCCACATACATGAAATAATGTAAATAAATTAGAGCAGGGATATAATTTGAGGGTATACAACCAAAATGCACTAAGTCATTTTAGTTTTGAGATGACAAATTGGTGGCAGTTAAATGAAAAAAATATTGTTTAGATCAATACGAATTTGCCGTGTATTATTTGAACTTTAATTAAGATGATATTGGTAAATGACTTTTAGGCTTTGCAAACAAATTCAAACAGGAAAAATGTTAATTACTTGAATAGTTTTTGACAACTTTTGTAGCACTAGTCTGACTTAGTGCATTTTGGTTGTATACCCTCGAATTATGTTGCATAGGTCTTCTATTCAGTCATCTCTGCTTAAGTTATTTATAGATTTGATATCAATGTCATTTGTTTAGTTATAAATCCCTTACAGATACGTTCACAAAAATAGGGATTAGTCCGCATTAGAATGGGTGTTCTTTTTTTACAATATTCGCATACTGTCAATCTTCAATTTTATACTGTTGGACTTATTTTTCTTAAAAACTTTTCCAAAATAATAAGAAAACAAATCATTCTTCATGGAAACGCAATGTTATTTGTAAAATCATCAGGAAATCCTTTTAAATTTTAAATAAAATGTTTACAAGTTTCAAGTGAAAGCCTTTTTCGACGTGTGGAACAATAAATCTGTTATCAAATATTACAATAATGGTGACTAATCTATCCACTATTAGTTAGATAAAAAGAAAATAACATTGTGATAGTAATTAGGGAATACTGATAAACAAAATTCGTTTGATAAGTTATGGCGTAAAATATTCTTATATTAGAATATGTTCAGCAAATTTCTACAAAATTGATTTTATTCTCCAAACATACATGAAATATAATAATCTGAGTTGTCGATATCATATTTGAGTATATGTAAAATGCAAGGTGTGCTGTGATTATTTAAATGTTGATTTTATTCTCCAAACATACATGAGATATAATAATCGATATCATATTTGAGTATATGTAAAATGCAAGGTGTGCTGTGATTATTTAAATGTTGATTTTATTCTCCAAACATACATGAGATATAATAATCTGAGTTGTCGATATCATATTTGAGTATATGTAAAATGCAAGGTGTTCTGTGATTATTTAAATGTTGATTTTTTTAGATTTACTTGCACATACTTTTTACCTTCTGATAATGTCATTGCTTTTTGATACGTTAGTGTTGAGGGATGGCTTACCCAGTATGATAATTCGAGACATGCCACTGGATCTTTTATCCGATTACGATTACTCCATATACTTGGATTATTGTCCGAAGGGGTATATTTCCGAGGTTAAGATAGGTTTCTGGGTAACCTCCGATTGTGTATTATTGAATTAACAGTAAAACTGTAATTGCATGTACTACTTGTACCTATTATTGTATTAATTGTGATTGAAGGGAATGATTGGTTTGTTTATATGCATTAATAATGTAGGCACTAATAACATTGTGTTAATAATATCAATATTTAGTGGTAGTAATATCACTTGTATAATATGTATTACAGATATAAGTATTATGATAATGACTTTTGAGAGTCAATACACCAAACATGTTGATAATGAATTACACTGATATGACGTGTGTAGGGTAGGCAGGTAATAATGTAGGCACTAATAACATTGTGTTAATAATATCAATATTTAGTGGTAGTAATATCACTTGTATAATATGTATTACAGATATAAGTATTATGATAATGACTCTTGAGAGTCAATACACCAAACATGTTGATAATGAATTACACTGATATGACGTGTGTAGGGTAGGGAGGTAATAATGAATTTAAAAATTATTCAATATTAAGACATTTATTTTATATTAATCTACAGGTATAGTATAGGTTTAAATACACAAATAAAATGTCTGATTACATGAACCCCATATTTACTTTGATAAAGTCTGTTATCAAATGTGAATAATGTATGAACGATTGTTTATCAAATTATAATGTCACCTGTTCCTAATAAATAGGCAATGTATGATGTATACAAATTATATTGAATGTGTATATATATTAATGACACCTGCGAATAGTGTTGTCCATTTTACGCTTTAAAACATGATATTTGATACTGGAGAGAGGCATCTCTCCTAACATAAAAAACATTTTTTATGTTAGGTAAATGAGACCGTTCAATTAAGGTTATCATAAAAATATTGTAATTGCTTTTCTTTACTGATTAAAAAAGTATTTAATAATATGCGGGTTTTAATAGATACTTTTTTTCACCCAAATTCATTTCATTATAGACAGAATAATATCTAATTCGCCATTTCTATTATAATATTAAGTATGCTTCACTTTTTAAAAAACAAACAATATGAAATGAAAAATAACATTCTTTTGCTTTAATAAATCATTTACATTTATTATCACAAAAAATAGCATGTTTTCAAAATATGTGAATATACCATCACAAAGATCATAATACTATATCCTTATAAATGACGTTAGCTTAAGTTCAACATGGAGTAGATTCGCTCTTGTGAAGAGATATATTTTATGTTACAATCATTATTATTTATCCTTGTAACACTGTTATAGGATTCAAATTTTATTCTCTTGTTAAATGTTTTTAATACTTAGGCATATATTATAATATGTATTATAATTTAAATTATATATTACCATTTTATTTACACATTTGTTGTACCCCTTCATTATTATTCTTAATAAAGATTGTGAAATGTGAAATTTTAAGATTATTATCCTAATTCACCAATGTGATATGCCACCTATCCTGGATGTCTTAACTTTTAGTAGCAAAGAGAGAAGAATTTACATATTTTACATGCTGTTAGTCCACTGGCTCACCCGTTTGTGGAAAATTCATTAATGGTAGGAATGAGCAAATTATCCCACCCTACCCCTGGATATTTTGGAAATATGGGGACTCAAGTTTCAACTACAGTCTTTGCGAATGGGTGATGTAGGGCAATCTAATTATTAAATATATTATAAACGTAAAAAAAACAATTAGTTTTACTTTTATTAGTTTTAGTTTTTATTGAATAGTTTACCTGGTTTCGACTTCTAAAGTCCAAAGTCATTGCATTTGTTTGAAATGATAAATTTAAGTAAAACTAAAACCAATTGTGTTTTTCCGTTTGTAAAGATGGAGTTTTACAAAATTAATGTCGACTTAATAAATAAACTGATTATTAAGTTTTTCATTTATATCTTCAATGTCTTTTTCAGAAGGTAAATGTTTCAAAATACAAATGCATTACGAGACAACATGGCAAAAAATATTAATGCTGAATGTGAAGAGATTGTAGTGGCAAACGAAACCCATAGAAAATTTGTTGGCATTCAGTAAACTATCAACAACGCTTTGTGAAAATGATGAATACCATATTAATAATTTCTATATAAGTTTAGGTGAATGGATCGAAATTTGGATTATTTTCAATTATTTTTATGTAGATATATAGTATTTTATCTGGAAAATAACAAAAATATTGTATTGTGGTTTTATTGACCAAGTTATTTGCATTATTTGTAGGCGTTTGACATGTCACAAGTACTTAAATTTTTATGTTTAAATGATTTGTACGTTAGGTTAGGTAGTCTAGTGTTTTTTATGCAAAAGCATGTTTTTTGATTGAGTGCATTTCATTGTCATTTTTTGGGTGAAAAACCATATAATTAGGTGAATATAAGTGGAAAATTAATATTTTTTTAAGTTCACCTTAATATTTACCTAAGATTCCCTAAAATAGAATCCTTTATAGATGTACTTACATCTATTTTTTTTTCACTTTCATTTGGTACACAAACTAAGAGACTTTAAATTGTCAAGCAAACTTTGTACTTCATTATCAACTTCTTCCCTGGTACTCATGTTTTTCAATCTTTCATTAAGTGCGTCCATTTCACTGATATCAGTTCTTAAGAATTTATGCATCATCTCGCCAATTTGTTGGATTTCATTTTTAAGCTTTTCAGTTTCTGCAGCAGACGGCAGATTTTGAATAAGTCTCAATTTACTCTGAGCAAGCTGTAAAGGATTCATTCCATTTGTGTTGAGTGAAGATACATCCGTGCCAGCATCCAGAAGCGCTATCACCACAGGTACATTACTAGTGCAGGCCGCCAGGTGAAGAGGTGTATTGTCCATTATGTCCCTAATATTGGGATTGGCGCCATATCTCACCAAGCACTTGATAATGTCTACATAACCTCCACATGCTGAAATATGCAATGGACTTCTTTTCATGGAATCACATGTATTTGGATTGGCACCTTGTTTTAACAATCTTTCTAAAAGATCTGTGTTGTTTGTGGCAGCTGCTACAATAAGTCTCTTATCTTGAGCTGTTTTCAATACACAGTTATATAAAGAACGTTTGCGTGCATCCCGATTCGGTCGATATCGATGTATATATTTTCTACCAAATTCAGTCTCATATTCCGAACATTTAACTGGTACATTTGTTGTTCCAAATATATTTTCACTATGATCAGAGTCTCCAGGATCTGACATTTTTGATGTAGTTACACAATATATCCCCAATATATAATTCAAAACATGCTAAGACAGGTGAAAACTATTTTTACAAATGTTTATATTTATGTTACCATAAGCACGTAAATTAAAACAATATTTATACAAAAACAACATTAAGACAGTTTAAATTTTCAGTAGTATGTTGGTCGTTCCATACATT
This sequence comes from Athripsodes cinereus, assembly GCA_947579605.1. NCBI lineage: Eukaryota > Metazoa > Arthropoda > Insecta > Trichoptera > Leptoceridae > Athripsodes > Athripsodes cinereus. The sequence goes on from OX388314.1 coordinate 13,555,360, forward strand.
TAAAATAATCCGTTAAGATTTTTACAGAAAATCGTTCTTATTTCTTAGATTTAGTAAATTAGAGCATTTTTCTAATCTGAAAATCAGCCGAATGAAAAGGCCGTGGCTATCCCTACCAACTAACTGTCAAATATTTTTTTTTTTTTTTTTTACCATAAACAACCCGAGGTAAATAAATATTTTTCTGTATTTCTGTCCTTTTTTTACATGAAACAAAAACTGTGAAAATAATCCAAATTAAAACACTACTCTATGGTTAATCTATGGCAGCGGCACTATTGCCATTTTTGTAATAATTTATTTATTTTGTCTGATAGGACATCTTTTTTTGTATATATTATAATATGGAGTTTGTATAATTAATTTTGAAATTTCACAAGGAAATTTCTTTAAACCTTCAAAAAACTTTCCTTAATTTGATAAAAGGTAGTATAATTTCATGAATCCCATCTGTGACATCTTAAGGTAACCTGTACAAAACAATTACTCCTTGGATCCCTGCTATGAAGTCTATGTTTCTCCTAAATTTCAGCTTCCTAAGTCAACAATAAGGGCTAGGCAGTCAGACAAACCTCTTCTTTAAGTATAAATATAATTAAAACTTAAAAGAGATAGGTGCAGGAGAATAATATTTTGAATCTTAATTCTGATTGGTCTCAAACTTTCACTATTTGTATCACATAAGGCCTTCTAGACATATTATATTCCATCAAGAGCAACCAATTATAATAGGTAGTGTGTTATATCATGATTTCAGTAAATAAATCCTTGTAGATTGTTTTTATGTCTTGCCATTTATTATCGAAACTGGTTGTGAACGGCATTTAGATTATAGCATGGACTTTAAAATGAGAATGATTTAGCTTCCATAAAACTTAAAAACAAGAATGAGCTTTCTGTCAAGTATTACACAATTAAATATACTCCAGCAGCTGTAGTCAAAACACATTTTAGTGTTATAGAATAGTTCGACTATAAACGACTTTCTCGCAAAGTCGTCTATAGTTGAACGACTACATAACGCTAAAATGTGTTTTGACCAAGGCTGTAGGAATAAATTCTTTGTTGTGAAATAGCTTACAATCAGTGGATTTGTCGACCTAAGACGATTTTCACCAATTAACCCATCATAAAACATGGTGTCAGATAAAATAAAACAGATATTGTGGATATGATTATTTCACAAGCACATATTGAAATTTATATAATTCTACAAGTGCCTCTTAAAACTATATTTTCACATCGGGTTTCTGTCGAACATTTATGTTGGATTCGTTAATAATAATTGAAGGGTTTTCTTCATAGACTAAGATGAATATCATAAGTGAACATTTGTGTAGACGAGCTAACCACCCTAAACCAATATAGATATTGCAATGCCTTAATTGTAAAGGGGTTTCTTCTGATGGGAAGTTCATTCTTCATATAACAAGAAGACAACGTAAATAACACACAATTTTGTATGTAAATTCTACTTAAATGTTTTAGTTTATAAGATAGCTATGTTGTCACGTACAACTGCACAAAGTGGAGCTTGCACACAAAATAACCCATAGATGGAAATATGGAATTTTACAAGGTTCCTTTAGTGGAAGGTATGTAATAATACAAATCATGTTCTTCAGCATGTTGGTGCAAGAATATTTCTGTTGTGTGTAATTCATATAGTGTGAGATGAATATTGTTGAACAAAAATAAAAGCTGTTTCAGCATCATTCTGGTTTCGGATTCATTGCCTATGAAAGGGATATAAAAATTACTGTTGAGATGTGCAACCTGTAATTAGTATTATATAACGTTATCCATGTTACCTGAGCTAGTCAACTTGAGTGTTCGAGATGAAATGAGCTATATTGCAGGACTCAATTAAACATTCTGGAAATACCAAGTATACTATGTAAGTATCTAAATTAACCAAAGAAAGAGTAACAAAAACGAAGTATAATATTTCATCTATTTTATTATATAGATCAATTGTTTTAATACAAAGTTCTTGAGCAATATAAGCTACACATTATCACATTACATTTAAAATAATCACGACATAATTTATAGTACATGGAATGAAATATCCAAGATATTCAGAAATTTAACCTATAAGCGACTTTAAAACACTTAATTTGTAATACACAGAATGAAATATCCAAGATATTCAGAAATTTAACCTATAAGCGACTTAAAATATCATTAAAATATTTAAGAGAAAATTAAATATATTAAAATATCCATTAATATATACAAAATAAAGTTAAAACAAAAATTAGTCAAAAATCGCTAACAAAATGTCACACAAGTCAAATGACAGTATAAACGTCAAACAAGTATTTTATCTGTGGTTGGGTGACAATAGTCACTTTTTCGCGGAATATTTTTGTTTGTAAACAAACAAAAAAATTCCGCGAAAATTTTCTGGGTGAGAATAGCGCCTCCGGAATGAAAAACTCAAGAACCGTAAAGGATCGGACAGAGCAAACGTCAAAATCAGAATTAATTCTCATGGGCAATGTGTAAAAACTTTGCTTAGCCATAGACAGTAGATACTACATTATGAACCAATAAAAGGCGGTTCACATGAACAATATAGACCATTAAAGGTCACGTGGTCTTGTCTATGGATTTGCTTTTGCTTGGAGGGCAAACAGTCAGATTGCGCAAATCATCCTTGTAGGATGTTATGCCATAAGAGAAAAAAAGAAAGTTAGACGACAAAATAATAACAAAAACGACACTGACAGCTTTTTTATTATTAGGTATTCTTTAGGCGTTCCACCTAATATTGAGTGATTTTGTAATACTGACAGTTGGAAGAATAATACCTACATGACAACGCTCTTCTTTGAAATAATTTACTATCTGAGATAGCATGTGTTATGGTCTTTTATCTCTTTTTCACGCATAGTTAGAATTGCGCAGTTAGAAAGAGATACCACCTTTTTGTTTGCTTTGTCTTTGTTTTAGAGCAGCGCAGTTAGAAAGAGATACCACTTTTTTGTTTGTTTTGTTCCGTTGTTGACCTCCTAACATTTTTCTGTGACGTCATCCTTTAATGGTCTATACCAGGCGTCGGCAACCTATGGCACGCGTGCCAGGCTTGGCACGCGATGGGTTTCTGAATGGCACTCTACAAAGTAATCAGGGACAAGGTTCGCATTAAAAAAAATTAATTTATGTTAGAATTTTATGTTATTTTTTTAATAAATATGTTTAAAAGATAAATTTGGTATAAAATTCTTCTCCTCTAGAACCCCATTATATAATTTAGAATTAAGGCGGCACCCTGAATCATATTGGTACTGGTAGAGTGTCTTGGCACACTACAGCTAAAAGGTTGCCGACCCCTGGTCTATACATATAGTAGTGCCATTTTTAGTATTTTTTTATCTTCGTGGTAATAAGAAGTTAAAGAAAAATAACAAAATCAATTATAGTTTTTTTTAAATAGATACCTCCTTTTTTCCTTGAAATACAATGACATTTTTACATTTTGATTTCAAAAGTTTTAATGTTAAAGAATGAATACGCTGGATGAATACGCAGCGAACATCATTGATGCGAGTATAGCGGTGTTTGCAACGCCCGTTGGAGCTTCTCAAAATGTTTAATATTGTAGACGAGAACAATGATTATTATGTTTCTAAACCTAACTAAATGTAATGTAATGTTATCAATTATTTTCGAAAACACTAGAAAAAAACTTGCCCATTGCACAAAATTTATTTCTCTAGTTTAAATTGTTTATTTTCGTATGTTGATTTTTTTGGTGCAATAAAGGTTTTTATTATTATTAATATTAGAACATTACTCACCAATATGTATTTAAATAAGTTTTTCTATACACCACATAACTTGTGTTGTCAGATAAAACACTATATATAACTCTTTTCGTAATTCGACCTGTCCGATCTCTCGTTCGACATCCTTGCACTGCGACACACCGTAATAATTCTATAGGTAATAATTCTATTTTGTAATTTAAATCCCCTATATTCCAAAAGGAGTTGAAAATAAGTTTCAAGTGAGTACGTAAGGGTAGTAGCAGAATTAACTACATCGTAACTAGATAAAAAAAGTGTGCTTGTAGGGAGTGCAAAAGAAGCATGTGGTGAAGCTAAAGTAGGACGTAAAAAAGGCGATGCATGGTGGGATAATGATGTGAAAGAAGCTGTAGACAAGAAGAAGAATGCTTGGAAAGACTTACTGAGTGTGAATCAGTGTGACACATTTGAAAAAGAACGAAAGAAAGAAGTATACAAGATATGCAAGAAGAAAGTGCGTGAAGTTGTGAAAATGAAGAAAAAAATGCTTGAAGATGAAGAATGTAAGAAATTGTCTACGTATGCGAGTGAAAATATGAAGATTTTTTGGAATGAAGTGAAACGAAAGAGGACGGGTACAAGTGTGAACAGTATGAAAGGGATAAAAGATAAGGATGGATGTGTGTTAGTGAATGATGAATGTGTGTTACGGAGATGGAAGGAGTATTTCGAAGATCTGTTTGAATGTGATGGTACAAATGAGAATGAGTATGACGACATTGAAAGCAGTGTGAATGAAAACAATATGATAGACATGAATGAGATTATGAATGCATTAAAAAAGGCGAAGTGCGGTAAAGCTGTAGGGTATGATTGTGTTGCCGTTGAGCTCATCAAGTCTGGTGGACCGGGGGCTCTCGCGTGGTGCTTGGAGCTTTTCAACGAATGTTGGAGAGAAGGCGTCACACCAGAGGATTGGAGGAGGGCTATCATCTGCCCCCTGTACAAAGGGAAAGGCTCTAGACTTGAATGCGGGAGTTATCGGGCTATTAGCTTGCTGAGCTCAATAGGGAAATTGTATGGTAGAATTTTGATTGAGAGAGTACGAAAGATAACTGAGTGTAAGATATGGGATGCGCAAGGAGCTTTTTTGAATGGCAGAGGGTGCACCGATCAGATCTTCTCCCTGCGAATGGTTATAGAGAAGTTTCTGGGTAAACACCAGAGGCTTTTTTGTGCATTCGTGGATCTGGAGAAAGCATATGATCGAGTGGACCGGGAAAGGTTGTGGCGCGTGTTGTCGGAGTATGGGGTGAGCAGCCGGTTGATCCGCGCAATATCTTCACTTTATGTGGGAAGCTCCGCATGCGTGAGGGTAAATAATACTCTCTCGGAGTGGTTTGTCCTCACCAAGGGAGTGAAGCAAGGTTGTGTCATGTCTCCGTGGCTGTTCAACTTATTCTTCGACTACTGTATGCGACCTGTGAAAGAGATGGATGTTGGTGTCGAGCTGAATGGGTTTCGGGTGAATGCATTGATGTACGCAGATGATTTGGTGTTAATGGCTGAGAGTGAAAGGGACTTACAAGAGATTGTTACGTGTGTGTATGATAGTTGCAATTTGAATGGTTTGAAAATGAATGTTATGAAGACGAAAGTTCTTGTTTTTGAAAGAGAGAATGAAAAAACGATTTGCGAGATTAAAGTTGGTGACGAATGTTTGGAGCAAGTAAGTGAGTATGTATATTTGGGAAGTATGTTTACGAGGGATGGAAGATGCGATAGGGACATTGAAAGAAGGAAAGTGGCCGGTGCTAGAGTGAACGGTGCACTTCGACCCATTGTCAGCAATGGCAATGTGTCGAACATGGCTAAAATGCTGGTGCACAATACTATTCTGGTACCGTCACTTACGTATGCAAGCGAGACATGGACGTGGCTGAAGAAGGACGAAAGTGGAATAAATGCAGTGGAGATGCGATCGTTAAGAAGAATGGTTGGTAAAACGCTGCGTGATAGAGTGAAGAATGAGGATATTAGAAGAATGAGCGGATGCAAGAAGAGTGTTGTGGACAGAATGCGCGTGAATAAACTACGGTGGTTTGGACACGTTGAACGAATGAACGAAGTAAGAATGACAAAGAGGATATACTTGTCTGAAAGAAAAGGTGTGAGGAAGCGCGGACGTCCGAGAACCACGTGGCTTGATCACGTGGATCAAATTCTCAAGGACGGCCGCGTGTTGAGTAAGAGGAATCGACGTGCGTGTATGAGAAACTGTATGAATGTGGAGGAAGCGAAGGAAGTGTGTAAAGATAGATCTGTGTGGCGTTCCGTTCTCTCTGCCTACCCCACTTGGGATACGGCGTGAGGGTATAGTATAGTATAGTATAGTAACTAGAGTTGGCCGTTATAACTAATAAAATAACTCATTTTTAAACTCATTAGGGCCAATTCTGAATCTTGATGAACTAACTAAACTAACTAATAATCGTTAACTAATATTAGTCATTATAGTACAAATTCGTATTCTGTATTAGTTACGAACTATAAACAACTATAAACTCGATAACTGGCAAGGACTCGAATAATACTAGTCGGTGATGCCGCAATAAAAAAATATTTTGAGTATTTTCATGTCCTAATTTACATTTCTGGCAACATTTCATAGTTGTCGAGTGTGAAATGTCACATTTCCCGCTATGTTTTGACGTTTGCATATGCGTCGGTTGGGTGTTGATTTTACAAAATTTATAAATGCCAAGAGTTGCGAGGGCCCTAAAGCCCGAGATCGTCAAAGTAACGTAAAACAGCGCCAAAGGTGTGGTGTTATTATGATTTTACAGGAAATAGAAGTGATTCAGTAAGTGTGAAAATGTGGAAAGATGTGTCAGAGCTTATTAACACGCACTGCCCGGCAAAGTGTATCTTGGAGTAGAAGGAAGTTAGTATATTGAATATGTACTTTTATTTATTGTATTCTTCTTGCACATCATCATTTACATAACAAAATCAACAAATCAGTTTACATAAGAAAAAAAAATGTGATGATGGGCAGTGGCGAGATTATCACTATATAGTGATTTTTTCCATTTAACCAGGTCACATTAACACAAATGAGTTTTTAAATAGTCATACATTTTTATACCTACTAACAATTGCAGGTTTACAAAATAGCCCGTGACTACTGGCGGTGGGGAAGGGACCCTCGTAAACTTAACACTCCAGGAGGAAAAAATCGTATACATTGAAGGGAGAGAAGTAGTATATGGCCTCAATCTCCAAGAGGAAGGTGTAAAATTTTTCACTCTTTAAAACTAAGTTTCTTTTTTAAATTGTTAATACAAAATAAGCTTATTTACTTAGGCCTGTACTTGTTTATTTTTATTTTAGTTCTCGACCTCGTTGCAGGAGACATCCCTAGCTGCTCCCACTGAAGATGCAGGTGTAGAGTATATTTTACCAGTGTCACCTGTACCTTCAGTTGTAAAATACGATGTGCCTATTGAAGATGCAAATGACTCGTCACCTTCATTTACCACCTTAAACACAGGAACCTTGGGAGGGGGAAGGCAAAGGAGGGGAAGACCTGTGATGGTTTTACAGGGATCACATCTGCACTGTTGGAAATCGTCAAAGCTTTGAGAAACCAATATTTAGCAAAAATTCAAAAGTAAGGGTCGCTGAGACTCTTACTTTTGGATTTCGTAACACAGTATTATAAACAAGACAAGATTCTTATTTTAAAATATATTTATTTGTACCTTAAAGGTGTCTGCCCACTACACCGTACCATACCATGACCGTCATAGGAACGTATCAGGCAAAAAAGTATTCTTTGTATTGAAATGTATGTGACTATGCCCACTGGACCGTTCCGTCACCGACCAACACCGTCACGTATCCTGCACGGTGCGGCAACAAATGTCGGCGAGAATATTATTCTGTTACCGATACGCTACGTGCAGAATACGCGACGTTGCTACACCGCTGCATGCAGACGGCGAAACGCGTAGTATACGCGTTGTAGCCGCAGATTATGACCGATGCAAAGGCGTTTGAATTAATTTATACAATACATTATCCAATAGTATCCAGTTAGGAAATATATATTGATGATCATAGTTGTTTTTATTTTTATTATCTTTCACTGTACACTGTTACAAGATATCATGGGACACTCAGATATGTGCTAGGAGATGGATATAGATTATACTTATATAATAATCAATACGGGTATCATACGGTCAACATACGCGTTGCATACGGTCATCATACGTGTAGCATACTATTACAGACCGCTCTAGTGGGCATAGTACAGCTTATCGTGCTACGTTACGTGCCTGATACATTCCTATACCGACACAGACACCTTAAATATTGCTTTTTTTTAAATATACCGGGTTACTTTATATGTAGGTTTTAAAACAATCATAAAAATATTTATATAAATGCAGAAAAGCAAATTTAAAAAAGTATTTTAGAAAACTAGGTTCAATAGTTTGAATATTAATAAAAAAAAAATAATTGAAATAATATATATATTTGTAAATAAAATGTAAGTTTAATCAATAATATTTAAGCATTTGATAGATGTAAATGTAACTGACAAATATTATAATTGAAATAAATAAGTGGTTTGCCTTTAATAAGTGATATAACATTGTGCAGCCTAAAAAAATTATACACATGTGGATTATAATGCAGTACCCGATGTTTTAGAGTTTACAGGAATCTGTTTTTTATTATACTAACGGGCTGTTTCACCACCTCTGGATAAAGTTCTAGATAACAATCCTTAGGATAAATTAATCTACAAGATAAACTGAAGCGAGCGTTTCACCACCTACAGATTTCTTACGGATTGCTATCCGCCAGATAGCAGTGGCAACGTTGTAATTTCATGCGTTTTTTGCATGAATGTATGCACGTAGGTAGGAATATATCGTTCGTTGCCTAGGAATATATCTAGGCAACGCACATGTAAACAAATTTTGACAGTTTAACACTATCTAAGACTTATCGGCCGGATAACTTATCTGGAACTTAATCTATAGGATAGCGCTGTCAGGGAGTCGTGAAACGCATTTTTCGTTTTATCCGTTAGATTTGTGTTGGATTGGCTATCAGGCACTTAATCCAGAGGTGGTGAAACAGCCCGTAAGACATTTCTCTATCACAGCTCTAGTTTGAATGTGGCCATGGTTATACCGCTACTCTGCTGCACTCTTGAGGTGTATCACGGATGTCATAATCCATGGAAATTGGTTATAGCCAAAGACGCCTAAAATGGCAAATTCCAACGGTGGGGATCCCTGAGATTCAAGCCGAGATTATTATTTTAGATATATTTATTTTTAGCTCAAATTTTGTTACCTTTTTATAAATATAACACAGGGTTACTATATAATAGGTAAATTATAGTATAACAATCATAAAAAATATTTATATAAATACAGAAAATATTTCACAAAACAAGTTTCAACAGCTAAAATATTCATAAAAGTTGTAATTTATTAACATATATTTGTAAATAAAATGTAAATTTAAATAGTTTGAATTTACTTTTATGTCATATATTTGATACATGTTAAAGACCATATATAAAATAATTTATTTCAATATAAACGCCATATATTGAAATAAATAAAAATAAATTAATAATAATTTTTAAGCACTTGATAGATTGTATTGTAATGTAACTGTTACACAAATGTCGCTATATATGAAAGTTCATGTCTTTCAGTTGGTCCATATAAGTGTCAAAGTTGATATAGTTGATATTTTCAATCGACGGTACTTGGTGGAAATTCATGTTGAATTAATTAAAATAAAACACTTATTTATAGTATATCCACGGTGACTTTTTATTGGACGCGAGCCGGCTTTCAAGAGCTTCCGCTCTCATCATCAGGCTGGCGAAAAGTGAAGCTTTTCGCCAGCCTGATGATGAGAGCGGAAGCTCTTGAAAGCCGGCTCGCGTCCAATAAAAAGTCACCGTGGATATACTATAAATAAGTGTTTTATTTTAATTAATTCATATAAGTGTCTCTTGGTCGGCCTCTACCGTTCCTGCCTCCGGTCTTGCCCACCGTGGTGGTGATAAGCAGAGGCCTGAGTCAAAACACATTCTAGCGTTATGTTTTCGTGTCACAATTGTTCGAATATAGACAAGGTTGCGCCAAAGTGTCAATTTTCGTAACTGTTGTGTATTTTAGCTACAAAAATTGACACTTTTCGCAACATCGTCTATATTCAAACGATAACGACACAAAAACGTAATGCTAGATTGTGTTTTCTCTTTGAGCCCTGGCCTGGATGCCTGATGTTTTGGCCAATCCAGAACATGATGCTGGTGATATTAGGAAAAGTATCTGTTTATAATCCTATCTCTTATATTTCTGGCGGCGTAAAAAAATTATCCTCATCATTACTTCTATTAGTCACGGTTTCTTCAAGTGTATCTTCCACTGTAATGATCAAAATAAACATAAATGTAGGAAGAATAATAAATTATTATTGTACCAACATGGAAGATATAAATTATTGTATTAATTGTTCACATGTTATAACTGTTTGATTTGGTAAGACTGTAAAATAAAATAATAAAAATAAAGATGACATACTTGGTTCTTCTGGCATCGGATCTTTGACTTAGGGCAATATTATGCAAGATTGCAATGGTGTATATTATTTGTGCTGCCATTTTTGGACTATAATGCAATACTCTATGCTTTAGGGTACATCGGAATCTATTCTTCATGACACCGAAACATTTTTCTATCACAGCTCTCGTTTGGATGTGGGCACGGTTATACCGCTGCTCTGCTTCACTCTCGGGGTGATCCACGGGTGTTATAACCCATGGAAGTTGAGTGTAGCCAGAGTCGCCTGAAATAAAATTGAAATATCATAGTCACCATGTACAATAATTGATATTTATATATAATGGTAGACCTAAAATACTCCCCTTAACTGCATTGTTCTGGAGTAACCTAACTTCAAATATCTGGTGTGATGTTATGCTGCTTGGCCATTCACAGAGAATATTAATTGTTATTCTTTCATACCAAATTTATTTATTTTAAATATTATTACCATCCATCACAAAAACATAATTCATCTGTCAGGACTGCCATCGTTGCAGATTTAACAAATTAGTAAAAAAGTTACATACCCAACAACCATTCTTCGCATCCTCTTAAGTAGCTTTATCTTAATGTACTATTGAGCTGTGATAGCTGAAATATTGCAGCATCATGAGTAGATCCCTGATGATTTGCATTGAAATTTATAATTCTCATATTTGAGTCGCAAACCTAAAAACACACAAACATTACCTTAGTACTGGTATATATGTGAAATATCATAACTTGGTGTTATAAAATAGTCATTCCTTATGTTGTAAATATTTGTTCTTTGTAGCTATTATATTTCCAAATAAAATAATTTCAAAAATAAATAGTACCATTTGGCAGTTAATGCTATAGTATCCTTTCCTATTAAAAAAAAAACGGATTCCTGGATGAGTTGGATGGTTCTTTGGTGGAGACACAGTGGCATGAGTTCCATCTACGGCTCCCAAAACACCAGGCATCCCATACATCGTAATGAATCTGAGGTGAAATTAAATTTGATTGTTATTTTAACATTTTTTTTTATTATTCTCTGGGATCTTAGTGGCCGAAGGCTGTTATGGTCCCAGTAGATATGGTGTCATTTTTAAAAATATTAATTATAAATATTTATATATTACCCGTCTATTACTCTAGCTTAATCTTGAAGGGTTTTCAACTATTGTTAATCTGTGTTTTAATACACAAGCGATAAAAAAGTCAATGTTTATGGGCTTGCAACTACAAATGGACAATTAAATGATCCCTTTATGACTCGAAGAACACTCGACAAGTTATTCTTGTGAGAGTATTGATTTTACAAGGTCACACTGTCACCTTATGTATGTATGCAAGTGAGACGTGGACATGGTTAAAGAAGGATGAAAGTGGCATAAATGCAGTTGAAATGAGATCACTGAGGAGGATGTGTGGTAAAAGTCTGAGAGATTGTGTGCGTAACAGTGATATACGAAATGAATGTGGAATGAAAGTTGGTGTAATAACAAGGATGAATGTAAATAAGTTAAGATGGTTTGGGCACATGGAAAGAATGAATGAGGACAGAATGACGAAGAAGATATATTTGGCTGAGAGGACTGGTGCTCGGAGACGTGGACGTCTGAGGATTAAATGGCAAGATCATTTCAATCAAATCCTACAGGACGGTCACGTGTTGAACAAGAGAGCATGCATGAGGAATTGTATGACAGTGACGGAAGCGAAAGGTGTATGCGAGGATAGAAGGAAGTGGCACTCGATCCTTTCTGCCTACCCTGCGAGGGAAGCGGCATGATTGTATGTATGTATACACTGTCACCTTCACCACACACTTTTTTCTTAAGTTATTCTGATTCTGATTCATCACTTATTTGTATTTGTTTACCTAGTATTGGATCTACACAGATAAAATTTTAAGTTCTATATCCCATAAAATAATTGAAAAGTTATTTACCTACTAACTGCGGGCTGGCTCAGACCTAGTGTGTACCCATGTCCTACGGTTGTCTGGTAACCACCATGCCCGAAGAAATGTAGAGAAGCCAGTATCAAGACGAGGTTAAAGACCCTATTGTTCGGGAGGTGTTATGATTCTTAAATGGGCCCTTGCGGTGGTTTCTCCACAAAACGGCGCATCATAAATAAGTTGTCTAGTTATTATTATTATTATTATTATCTGAAATTCAATTTATTATTTAAATAAGCGTGGTATCTTACGCTTAATATTCACATTACATGTTATTAGCCATCAAGCTGATGTTGATCATTGGTCCCTAGAAACATCTGGTGTAAAATAAATTAAAGACAATTATGTGCAATGGCTTTCGACAACTAAGTTTGGCAAATGGAATGTATACTTGGCAAAGGCTTGTTATTTTTTGGATACTCAAAATACCTTTATTAGAACAACCTTTAGATTATTCTTTCTCTATTTAAAATCAATTTATATGAAGTCATGCTTACCTTAATAAGTGGCTGAACTCCATGTCTCTTACGGGGCATTAAAGATGGTCCCAAACGCGTCAGCAACAGATTCACTGAACCCTTACTTAGCCTAAATAATTTGACAAAGTAAGCATCAGGTAATTGCATGGGATCACTACAATCCCTGATGCTCCTGATCAAAATTCGAACTGGTTGTCTAGAAAAAGCCAGAAAACTGTTTTTTTAGTGGTAACATTTGGCTTGCAATAATTGACAAGTAATCAAACTAACCTCCTTTCGCGTTCGTCTTCAATGATAAGGCGGCAAACAAATTCCATTTTTTAACTTTAAAACTGAGAAACCAGCTATAAAATTCCAAAATAAAGCAATTTTATGCGGCAAAATGACAGCAACTAAAAATATTCGCACATTCGAAGTCACGAATAAAATTCAACCAAATTTAACTAATAATTAATGACAGCTGTCAACTAAAATTTCATTCAGAATACCAATTCCATAGATTCTCGAAATTTATAGTTGTACTAAGGTGTCAAAATGAACTAGCTAACTAAATTAGTTTTAGTATGGAAAATTGTGAATACGAATTCGAACTAAATATAATGACTCAACTATCTCTTCACACTTAGTTAGTGCAACTAACTATTTTATGATTCAGAATTGGCCCTATTATTGCAAAATAACTAAACTAACAGTTTTTTGTCAATAATATAAATGTTATTTTCGACGACGGCGTTATTCAACTGTTATAACAAGGTTATCGTTATTCCGTTTAGTTATTGTCGACGACGGCGTTATTCAACTGTTATAACAAAGTTATCGTTATTCCGTTTTGTCGACGACTATAGTTATTTCGTTTTCGTTTAGTTATATTATAACGTACCACATTGTTACGAGTTTGTTATTGTCGTCGTTCAATAACGTTTCAATAACATAGCACGTTATTGAACGACGACAGTTTTTTCATATGGTTTAATAACTTCGGATGTTATTAAACGATGGCAGTTATTTTGTTTTTATTTTGAACTATTTAGTTGTGTTTATTTGAACTAACTATTTGAATTTTTTGGAGGAACACAATCATTTCGTTTATTTAGAGGTAGCTGGTAGGTACAAGTTTTCTAATGACATTAATATTATAAATCAAAGAATAATTTTGAACATAATCAGGTTTTTTTTTTTTTTTTTTTTTTTTTTTTTTTTTTTTTTTTTTTTTTTTTTTTTTTTTTTTTTTTTTTTTTTTTTTTTTGTGGGGGTGGGGGTTGATAACGGTAGCTTTTCTAATAACAGAATATAAATAAATTAAATAAATCTAAAAACAGTCGCTTACGTTCCATTATTTTCAAAGAGCCGTTATTCCCAACTCTAATAAAGAGCAAGAGTATGAGCAAGGCGCAGGAACTTTGATGATGGGCCACTTGCAGTCGTGGGGGATTTTAATAAAGGCAAAGGCTATTATTTGTCCGTAATTACATAGAAAAAAGAAAAAAGGAAAGTTCGAAAAAAGTCATTTTAGATCTTAAACTCAGCGATGAGGTTTGTCTCCCATCCTGACTGTCTTGATTTTTTGTCTGTAAACTTTTCTAATAATAATATAAATAGTTATAATTAAAAGATTAAAATAATCTCTTTTAAATTACATCAATCATAAAATTAATATAGTAAAAGATTTTTAACTATATTAATTAGATTAAAAGTTTTTAATTTCATTTTATGAAAAATAAACATGTAAAATCATGTGGAGATAGTCCTTTGACCACTCAGGTGATAAAAGGGTTATGAATAATTATTATCTACCCGTATCTCGAACTCATTCTACTTTTGTGTCAATCAACAGATGTCCTTAGTAGTACCGTTTTGAGGCGAAAAAAAGAACGCGTTCCTTTTCAAATAATACCTAAATATTATTTTCCATACTAAAATGTATCGCCGCGTGATTTGTAACGTCATCGGGAATACCTAAATGATCGTCCATAGTAAAATGTTTGGCGGCGTGATAAGTAACACTATTATTAATACCTATATGATCGTCCATAGTAAAATGTATGGCGGCGTGATAAGTAACACTATTATTAATACCTAAATGATCGTCCATGGTAAAATGTATGGCGGCGTGATAAGTAACACTATTATTAATACCTAAATGATTTTCCATAGAAAATTTGATATCTGTGATAATTCACGTCGTTCGGAACGAAGTAGCGGGTCGTCGTCAGAAATCACTCGATAATAGTGTGATGTGATATATCGATATTCTGCTACCAAGCTCCGTAAAAATAATTTAATATATCACGCGTTCCTTGACCAACTCTACTCTTTATGTCGAATGTGATGAGATGAGATTAATTAAATTATTTTGTTTTTGGCAACACTGGAAGGTGCAAGGTGCCAACTGCGTCACATTTCGTTTTCGTATTGCGCTGTCGATGTTCAGGAATTGAGTTAAAAAATCTTTTGGGGACGTTAGTGGTTTTCGCGGATTACGCAAAATTAAGATTATTCGTGTAACATTACAAATATCTCATGGTATTACTAATGCAACCTTTTACGAATTTCATGGTAAATAAGTTTGGTGTATTTAGAGCCTTATTTTTAAAAAATAACAGTTTTTATATGTGTTTATAACCTTAAATATTTTGTACCGGCAGGATATTGAAAATTCTCGTTCCTACATAGATGAAATATACTCTCACGATCCGGAGAAATGTTCCCAAGCTCTGGTGACACTGAAGAATTCAGTTATAGGGAGTAACAGACAGAAAGGATCAGTGATTCAGCAGGGAATTGTCCCGCGTTTACTTCAGCTCCTGTCAGATCAGTCTGTGGATGTTTCTATCAGAATCGAGTGTGCCGTTACATTAGGTATTTTTCTCTATTACGTATAACGAAAATATTTTAGAGTTAAATATTCTTCACAAATAAATTAATGTACTCTTCACATTGTATGTTATCATGTATGCAGGTAAACCACTCTTAAAAAAATATGAATTTGAAATTAATGTTGTTAACTTTCTAATTAAAGAATAGCATGAAAATATACAATGATGTTCTCTCAGAACAATAGTTTAGAGTTTCGTGACACATTTGCAGAATTTGTGTGCAATTACTTCTTATTTCTGCAAGTGCATCAAGAGAATGTGACCGTGTATGCTCCTCTACTTGTAGTCATTCTATGGAAAAAAATTCTTTATAAACAGTATACTTTGTTAGCTCACAGTGGAAGAGGATTACTCTATTTGTCTATACCAGGGGTCTCCAAACTACGGCCCGAGGGCCACATCCGGCCCGCGGACAGATTTTGTCCGGCCCGCGGAGAGCTAGTATACTTGAAAACTCCTTTTAGAGAACATATTTTTTATAGCAAATTAAATTTAGTTTACTGAAGTATTCTAATTTTATGTTGAATAATTATTAATATGACATCTACATTGATATGGTGATGGGCTAACTACTCATAACATTGTTGTAGGCTTATTGTTATTGTTTTTGGGATAAGTTGGATAAGGAAACACAGAATTGTAATGACGGGAAAATTAATAATATGCAGTGTTGCCGTTTTTTAAATGTTGCATACTTTTTCGGACTTTTTTTTTCATCAGTGGACTATTTCACTTTTTACCACCGGCAACAATGATAATATAGTTTTGGCCCTCGTAACTTACTGGAGTAATCAGTATGGCCCTAAGGCTGGAAAGTTTGGAGACCCCTGGTCTATACCATCGCGGTATATCTCACAAGTAGGGAAGTCGCAAGACTAGCTGCATGTAATAAACTTGTGTATAGACCATTAAAGGTCACGTGGTCTTGTCTATGGATTTGCTTTTGCTTGGGGGGCAAACAGTCAGATTGCGCAAATCATCCTTGTAGGATGTTATGCCATAAGAGAAAAAAAAGAAAGTCAGACGACAAAATAATAACAAAATCGACACTGACAGTTTTTTTGATTATTAGGTATTCTTTAGGCGTTCCACCTAATATTACACCGTAATCGTCTGTTGTGTTGGGATGCCTGATGCCCCTCAATGATTTTTCTGTGACGTCATCCTTTAATGGTCTATTATCTTTTATAGAAATTTAGTATAGGTGACTTGTTTCGGAATTTATTAAGTTTAGGTAAACACATCTAAAATTTGATTGTTTGGAGAACAATAATCCGGTGTAATATTGTGTTTTGTTAATTTATTATTTGCATTTTTCATATGTATTCCATAAGTAAATAGTACTCAAATTTTTATGTTTGACTGATATTTACGTTAGGTTAGAGTTAGTCTGGTGTTTTCTATGCATATCATTTCTTGGGTGAAAAACTATATACAGGTCAAATCTCAGAATAACGTACCTGTAGTCTGTCCCTGATAATCTTTCATACAAAATGTATTTATATATCTAGATCTATCTATTTCCTCACGCCGTATCCCAAGTGGGGGTAGGCAGAGAGAACGGAACGCCATAGGTACAGATCTGCCCTTACATACTTCTTTTGCTTCTTCTACAGTCATACAATTTCTCATGCACACACATCAATTTTTCTTACTCAAAACACGGCCGTCCTAGAGAATTTGATCTACATGCCCGCACTTCCTCACACTTCTCCTTTCAGACAAGTATATCTTTTTTGTCATTCTTTCCTCCTACATTCGTTGCACATGACCAAACTATCTCAATTTATTTACACACATTCTATCCACAACACTCCTCTTGCATCCACTTATTTTTCTAATATCCTCATTCCTCTGCACTCTATCACATAATCTCGATCTCAAAGCATTTATTCCACCTTTGTTCCTCTTCAACCATGTCCACGTTTCGCTTGCATACATGAGTGTCAGTACCAGGATGGTATCGTGCACTAGAAAATTTGCCATGTTCGACACATTGTCATTACTGACAATGGGTCGAAGTGCACCGTTAATCCTAGTACTGATCACTTTTCTTCTTTCGATATCCTTGTCACACCTTCCATGCCTCGCAAACAAATTTCCTAAGTATACATATTACTATAATATACTCTAAAACTTTTTTTTAAAAGATTTTATTGTATTTACTGATAATTGAAAAAATGCGTTGCCAATTCACGCTTAAGGAGAAATTAAGTATTTTAGAAGAAGTCGATTCTGAATAGAAAAAAAATGAGATTGTCAAAACACATGGCATATCACCTTCCACCATATCAACATTCTTAAGAGATCAAAAGAAAATAGAAAACCAAATGAAAGAACGCGCAATGAGTCCACAATGGAAGAAAATTTGCGGTGTTTTAAATAATTTATACACTTTTTTATCCTTTTCATCAATTTTATTTTATTTGAATTTTATAGATATAGAGATCAATCGTCAAAAAATAATCCATGCTGTTTGTATTTGGTAACATAATAGCAGTAGGTATAGGTATAATGGTACACAAAACAAAGTAAAAATTTAGCATTCATTATACTGGGATTTGGTCTGTAATTATGCGAATATAAGTAGAAAATTCATATTTTTTTTAGAAAAGTTCACCTTTCCTTAATATTTACCCTTGTTTCCTTTTCGCAATGAAATTTTAGTGTGAAATAGAATGAAGAAAAATATGCAGTGTTACAAATTGAGTTATTATTTTTGCAGGTTCTTTAGCAAAGGGAACTCCAGAGCATGTGAGTTCTCTGGTAGAGATGGGAGTGGTGGGGGTGTTGGTAGAGGTGCTGCGCCCCCCCACCCCCCATCCCCGCCTCTCTGAATCCTGTCTCTGTGCACTGCGCTCCATATTCATACATCCACCACCTCCCTCCACCCTTATTCACCATGATCCTCACTTACTCACGCACTTGCTAAGTAAGTATTTATAAATATTATACATTTGAAATTGAAACATTCTGTATAACAATTGAGTAGCGATCTTTTCAAAACTATATATGCTATATATATTTATGTATTTTGTCTATGCCCATGTACGTATGTATGCTTATTTTATAATATTATTGTTCTTTTTTTATAACCTGTTTTTTTTTGTATCTGAGTTTATTTGAAGAGATTACACCTTTGCGATAAACTCGCCTTATGTATATTGACTTATCTATTATATATTGTGATCAATGTACAGTAAAAAATAAATAAATATATTAAAAATTAATCTTTTGTACTAGGTGGAATGCGTTAAATTGATAAAAATAGATATATTTCATATTTGTAATTAGAATTTTACAGGACTAATAATACCTCTTGGAGTCCCTGGTCAATTCCATGGTGTATTTTTAAATTTTCGAAATGCCTTGTAAATGTCATAAATCATCTCATTAAAGACAATTAACATGTGTAATTCAGTGATCTGGTTTGCCACCCAGCCTCCTACAATTTGCATGTGATGTTAATCTGCTGGTCACCCCACTTATGAGATAATGCCATGATGGTATAATATAATATTTCATTTTTCATTTATAATAAATTATGGATAGGTATATACAAAAACTTATCAATATTAATAAACACAGTTAATTTTTCACTATTTTTTTATGATGGTGGAATGCAAATAAGTTTTAGAAATATTATATACGCATATTCAATGGCATAAAGAAAAAATCTATATTAAATAAAAAGCATAAAAAAACATAAGTATGTTTTTTTTCAGAACTTTATTCAATTCTATTATATCTTTAAAGGCCATCCGCTCATTTAAATGATAAATCAGGGTCAGAACTCACTATAACTGTCAATTTTTTTAAAATTGTTGAAACAAGCTTGGACTGATTTTTTTTATGAAGTGGTGTATCTGTAGATACTATCTAGAGAGAGAGAGAGAGAGAGAAACATTGATCAAAAAAATATTTTACGTAATATGTACATTTATCAATTTTTTAATAAAGCTATAGTGGTTCAGTTTAAAAATAGTGGTTAGATGGAAGAAATCACTATATAGTGGTAATCTCACCACTGCAAATCATTACGTTTTTTCTTATGTAAACTGATTTGTTATGTGAATGATGATGTGCAAGAAGAATAGAATAAATAAATAAAACCCTCATGATGCAGTATTTCATTAATTTCATGTAGATTATGTCCTTCTTCTTAATCTTATCAGATC
The DNA here is from genome assembly GCA_947579605.1 of Athripsodes cinereus. Classification (NCBI taxonomy): domain Eukaryota; kingdom Metazoa; phylum Arthropoda; class Insecta; order Trichoptera; family Leptoceridae; genus Athripsodes; species Athripsodes cinereus. The sequence goes on from OX388314.1 coordinate 13,575,228, forward strand.
TATAAATTTGCATTATCTCTCAAAGTGCTGAAGGCAGTGAATAAATAAAAGGAATAATACATCTCCGTCACTTACTATTCTATGGCTTTATCTGCGCATGCACATTAATGCTTTGAGGTACCGTCGGTAGAGGAGCCTGGTACCGAAATTTAAGAAATGTTGTGCATTATGGGCTATCTGTAAAACATATAGGTGGCATATCTCTTTGTAGAATTTTAAATGAAAAATATCTTATATGTACCAATGTTTTAGAAGTACTTGTTTTTCACAAGATACACAGATGTAATTTTCAATGATTAAATAGATTGAATTTGTATATAAATATATAACTTTTTTTGTTTGTTTACAGATGTGGCCAAAGAAGGCACACTGGTTGGTAAGTCCTGTGTGGCCCGTTTGTTATCAGTTTGGTGTGCTGGACCCACCGAGCAGAATGCATTGGCATCTGGTGGAGCATGTGAGGCTATCGCAGCGCTTCTTTCTAGACCTACAACATGTGATCCTTCTTCCATAACGTTACCTACTTTAGATTGGCTGGCGGCCATGTGCTTTGAAAATCCTCAAGTATCTGAAAGAGCTGTGGAGACGTGGTAAGTAGTTATATAATAAAAATAAATGTATCTTTTTCTACTAAACAATTTCATTATGGAATTCTACTGCCTAAACATTGACACAGTGAATTAAGCTGTAATATTGGGCTCTTGCATATTTACTATTGGACCTTTTCCTTCTGGAAATTTTCCTCAATACATTTCAAACAAGATTGTTGTTTTATTTTATTTAATGGAGCTTATTGTTATTATGGAATTTGATCAATTCTTATTTGTATATAAGTTATATAATTTTTTATAAATTGCGAAATGTGTTATTGTCTTTAAGTGTATTTAGTATAATTAACTAAGTACATATTTTTATATTTTGCCATTATATTTTTATAGGCTCAATATTATGAACATTTACTTTTTGTTATTTCAATGACAAAGCAATTGTACCAAAACTAATTAATTCTGTATTTTGGCAATTGGAACAAATTAAATGTTGTATTGATTAAAATATTCTACAATCTTATCGTTTGTAAATACACTGCAAAATTGATATTTTACACAAGACCCAAATACAAAGGAATAAATGTATAATTCTTTATTCTTTATTCTTTATTCTTTCTTATCATCCGTAGGCCATTGATTTGGCACTTGGAATCGTCAGACAATTATATAGTTTTTTTTTTTTTTTACAAATGACAAAATAATCAAATTACAACAATACAATGAATAAATAAATAAAGAAATTCCATTGAATCAAAGTTTTTCGAGTGTAAAAGGCCCAAAATAACTTCTCGTCAGTGTATGTAAAAAATAAATTCTAATAATTATACATAAATAAATTAATTGAATCAATGCCAATTAGACTGAACAGTCCCATTTAGCATTTCGTCGATATTGTAAAAAGCTTTTCCAACAAGATACCTTTTCACTTCTCTCTGATATTCTACATAATTGAGTGCCTTAATATTACTGGGCAATTTATTATATAAACTTATGCTAAGACAAATAAAGCTTTTTGAAACTTTAGCCAATCTATGTTCTAGGGGTCTTACATCTCGCTTACAACGAGTATTGTATTTGTGATAGTCTGAGTTCAGGGGCGTATTAGATATGTTCTTATAGGAATAAAGTAGGCACTCATATATGTATAAACTTGGTAATGTAAGTACTCCCAGTTCACTGAAGGCAATCTTACATGTATCTCTGGGTTTTATATTCATTAGTTCTCGTACTGCCCTTTTTTGTAATATAAATACTCTATTCCAGTCAGCTCCCCTTCCCCAGAACAATACTCCATAGGACATGATACTATGAAAATATGCAAAGTAAACAAATTTGGCTGCATCAAATCCACAAACTTCTTTAGTTTTTCTAATGGCGTAGATTGCAGAGCACAATTTTTTAGAAATACATTCAATATGTGGTGACCATTGCAATTTTTCATCTATTGTCACACCTAGGAATTTTGTCTCCCTAGTTGTCTGCAACCCTTGCTCACACAGTGACGCTATCACTGGGTCAGCATTTGTATTCTTTCTCAGAGAGAAATGAACGGTATTTGTTTTCGTCACATTAAGCACGAGACCGTTGGCACCGAACCATTCACCCATGCGATCTAACACCATGTGAACATTTTCTACAACTTTTTCTTTAGATTTATCATCCCTAATTAAGAGAGATGTATCGTCAGCGAACATTATTACTGTTTGATCCTTTGGTATAGCTATTGGTAAATCATTTATATAAATTAAAAACAAAATAGGACCAAGTATAGAACCTTGTGGAACGCCACGTTTTACCACTGATGTTTGCGATCGGACACTACCCATTTCGGTCACCTGTTGACGATTATCTAAGTATGATCGGAAAAAATTGTATGAGTTCTAATAACAGAATTTCAAACTTTCATCTTTTTGACATAATATTATGTAGAATGCAATGATGTTATCATGAAAAAAGTGATAAATGATATATTACAAAATGTAACAAAATATTTTTTTGGAAAATCTGTCGATTCAACATAACATTTTGGGCGTGATGATTTACATTGTACATGTGATTTCAGCCATGAGGACAAGTCTATTCCTGAATTATTATCAGTACTTCTGTCTAGGGATAAACCATTATCAATAGCAATGGGGGCAGCAAGATGCATCACATTCATTCACAGAGCAGGGGCTTTGCCACCTGATGACAATAGGTGAGAACTGGGATGCACGTCTACGAAAATACCACGAATATGTTGATCACTATTTTCCCACAAATATAACTTTCCCTTGCAATTGCAGATAATTACATGTTTATTTATTCATTACATCACAATATTTGGAGTGTGACGCTTATGAAATAATATTGTTGATATTATTTTTATTATCAGTATTAATTAATTAATGTATGCGCGCAATGTAGATGCTGTTATTATTTTGTTTTATTATTATTTACATTCTAATGTGATGCATGTTATTTTTTAGAGTGGTGTTTGGTGCTTTGCCATGTTTGGCTAGACTTTGTACTAAAGATATGCCAGATGATATAAGAGCAACAGCTGCTGAGACATTGGCTTACTTAGCTGAGGTATAATAATATTCTATTTTACTACCTACTATTATATGTAATATCTAACTATGTCTGATCTAGGTATCTCTTCACTTCAGAAATCATCTTTTGGAGTGTCTTCCATTCTTTCAAATTTATTACAGTAGATTAAAATTTATTACAGTTAACGATGTTATTGCATCACAAAATATTCTTAAATAGATAGTAATTGAATTGCTCATGTCTTTGTACTTGTCTTTTTTTATAGTTTTATTTTCTTTGCAGGTTGATACATCTTTACAAAGGCTAGCCGCAATATCAAACCATCTGATTGGTGCTCTGGCGGAACTAGTATCTTGTGAGTCAGCCTCATCAAAACAAGGCGCTTTCAAGTGTTTTGCATCTTTAGGGGCTAATGATGAAGATATTAGGAAAAGAATAATAGACATTGATGGATTGATGCTTCAAGTAGTTGCTGGAATGGCTAATTCTGAACCAGAGGTACATTATATACTTTGAAATACTTGTACCTTAAAGAATAGCGATGAACAAAATTGATTTTGTTACGTTTCAGGTTAGGCTGGCTGCTGTTCGTTGTTTACATTCTTTGTCAAGATCAGTCCAGCAATTGAGAACGACATTTCAGGTACATATTTTTTTTTAATATAATAAAATAATAATTGTAATTAACATATTACAATTTAGTGAATAATTCTATACTTACGTGTTTATCTTAATGTAATTAATTCAAATAATTGAAACATTGTATAATCCCACTATATATTTTATTTACTTACAGATTTTTTTTTCGAGTAACCCTAACACCCATTATCAGTAACACTAACTAAAACTGAGCTGAAATTGAAATTGAAAAAAAAAAATGAAATTCAATAACAATAGTCATTTTACAAGATGGTATGAATATTTGTTTATAACCAAATTACTAAATCCTTGTTGTGTCATGATTATTATTACAGGACCACGTTGTGTGGCGACCTCTAATGTCATTACTAAATACTTCCCCTGGTACAGAATTGCTGACAGTAGGATCATCCACTTTATGCAATCTACTCTTAGAATTCTCTCCTGCTAAAGAGCCGATGCTGGACCAAGGTATGGAGATTTCATTACATTTAGAGAAATTTCAAGTCAACTAATGCCAGTTTTTCTTTATGTAGAGTAGAACTACATAAGTGTATATTACAATATGTAAATTATGATATTTTATTGATGTGTTTTAGGTGCTGTTGAAATGTTGTGTGGTTTGACTAGGAGATCAGAGCCTGCGTTACGTTTAAACGGAATATGGGCTCTTATGAACATGGCATTTCAGGTGAATATTTATCTCATTACATGTATTTTAAGTGTGTTTTAAGCAATGTTATTAATTCACCTAGCTACTTATTTTATTATGTTTTCAGGCTGATCAGAGGGTAAAGACTCGAATATTATCAAGTCTAGGGACAGAGCAAATGTTTAGATTGCTAGGAGATTCAGATACGCGCATCATAATGAAGACGTTAGGATTATTGAGAAATCTGCTAAGCACCCGATTACATATTGATTCCATAATGAGTGATTATTCTTCACAAGTTATGCAAGTAAGTCTATTTTATATTATTACTGATTTGGTATTTATTTATCAGACATACATCAAGACTAAATATCATTTTATTATTATTATTTTTATGTGGATATGCAGTATTTCACCTGAGGAATAATACTCCCGAAGTAACTATGTTGATTTTTTGTGCATAAAATTAATTATTTGCTTTTTTCATACGCGCCTGACACATAAACCGGGTTAGTTGGAAGACATCGCATTTTAGCGATAAACTCGCCCTCTGTACATTGAATTTATAATTGTTATTTTTATGCCACTATTTCATTATGTAATATTGTAACCAATGTACAGTGAAGAATAAAATAAATAATAAACAAGTAAACTACAAGTATAAGAGGATATGCTGATATTTTCATCAGCGGGAATGGGTTTTAGAATCACATCACAGAAAACACCAGTTAAAATCAAATGGAAATCAAATTCACTACTGTATCTTCTTCCTCAAGTGCCCTGTTGGGTCCTCCCCAACATTGGTGATCACCTCGGCGAACCTGACACTGTCCTGCACCACTTGGAACAGCTCCTCCACATTTCGGATGCCAGTCCGCTCCCTTACTACTGTATAATACAATTAATTAAAATACGACTGAAATCATTTTAATTTTACTGATAGTAGATAAGGTTAGGGTTGGCCTGGTGTTTTTTATACTACATCACATTTATTGACATTTATTTTTACGTTTTACTGATTGTAGGTTAGGTTAGGGTGGGTCCGATGTTATTCTGTGCTACAGCACAATATTTTTATGTTTCACTGATTTTAGGTTGGGGTTGGTCTGCCTTTTTTATACTACAGCATATTTATTAACAATTATTTTTACGTTTTACTGATTTTAGGTTATTGATTGTTAGGTAAGGTTAGGTCTGATGTATACACCATAGCATACATAATATACCATAGCACGTTTGTTGACAATTATTGTTACATTTCACTGATTATAGGTTAGGTTTGGTCCATTTTATGTTACCAGCAGCTACTTCATTATGTGATTTTATTTAGAATAGTGTAGCCACAATTTTGTTGTTAATCATACTTTTATAATATATATATATATATATAATGAGTTACAATCCATTGGATTGGTCTGCAACGAGTTTTGACTTATTTCTCCACTCCTCCCTATTCTCAGCCAGTCTCTTCAACTCCATATATGAGCCGCAGCTCATCTCCCTCTTCAGTTGGTCCATATAGGCGTCTCTCGGTCGACCTCTGCCATTTGTGCCTTCGGTCCTGCCCTCTGCGATTGCGATGAGCAGTCCTGGGTGCCTGATGTTGTGGCCAATCCAATTAGCTCGTTGTTGGCAGATTCTTTTGAGGAGTTGCCTTTTTTCGCCAACCCTGGTTAACACTTCTTCGTTTTCGACGTGTTCCGACCAATGAATCTTCAGCATGCGTCTATAGCACCACATTTCGAATGCCGCTAACCGTCCGCTTTCCCTCTTACTGATGGTCCACGTCTCGTACCCATATAGCAGAATGCTCCACACAAAGGCTTTAGTGAGATTCTTCCTCACGCTTAGATCAATATTAGGGGATTCTAATATTTTGGATTTTTTGTTAAAGGCAATTCGTGCCTGGTTTATTCTGCTCACAATCTCTGATTTGGAGCGTCCATCCTGGTTTATTCTGCTGCCCAAGTACACGAATTCTCTTACTTGTTTAATTCTCACTCCATTTATGGCAATGTTCGCAGTCGCTTCCTCCCTTCCAATGACCATACATTTTGTTTTATCTTTATTTATTTTCATGTTGTACTTTGACAACAGTATACTTTCCATTTTTCCTAAGGCTTCGTTCAGCTCCATTCATATTTTAATCTTTTATTCATTATTGTGTACTGTATTTATCATCCTGGTAACCCTGAAAATCATTTCCTTTGTTTGTGTATCAATATAGTCCCAATACCTGTATTGATAATACTAATGACTAGACAACTTTTTTAAGATGTGCGGTTTTGTGGAAAAACCACCGCAAGAGCCCATTCAAGAAACATAACACTTCTTATTATGCTAGTGTCGTGCGAAAAATTACGAAAAACATGAATAATAATTTTATGCAAAAAATCACTCAATTGTAAATCAATAAAATTTGGACGTAATTTCATTTTCCTAGTGAAATACTGTATAATCACATAAATATTAAGAACCAAGTTCAAAGATCATAATTATTTGACAATGGTGAAGTAAATCCAAACTTATCGCAGACCAATCCAATGGATTGTAACTCACTATATATATATATATACAGTAAACCCTCGCTATTTCGAACCCCGTTATTTCGAAATTCCTCGTAATTCGAAATATTCCCCCCAAAAATGTCCCCATAATGAAATTTTCATACAAAAGACATTTATAATTCGAAATCCCCGCTAATACGTAATTCGAAATAATATTTGGTCCTTTCAAAACAAAACAATAGAAATTTGTATATTGTAATTCGAAAACATTTGGCTGCCATAAAAAATACCCTTGTTTTTTCCCAAAGCTCCTTCAGGGACAATAAAACTTATTATGTGAAATTTGTGTTCACACTAATACACATAAAGGACCTACCCACTACCCAGCTACATAATAATATTTAACAACGGGATTTCCAAATTTCTAAGTAGATCTCCTATGTTGTATGTAAACATCGTAAATGTATTGTATTTCAATATGTACCTATCTACAGCTGTTTTGAGTATGTACTAGGTACCTGCTACCTATGTATATCCTCTGGCTCATAGCGTGATCGATGTACATTATGTACTTCCGTGTTGTTCATGGGCGTCTCGTCATGTACCTATACCTACTCGAAATATTTTGTGTTTTAATATTTTTATTTTCCATTCCAAATAAATAAATATTTTATATCCGAACTTTTATACACGTTTTAAATACAAATTTGGACAAAAATATTTTTCCCATTTTTTAACATTTATAGTGAACTTTTAGTAACGTGTGTGAAGTGAAGCATTAAAATTATGTATTTTTAAATATTCGACTGTGTTTTAGGTACGTATTTATATTTGTGTATTGTTTAGGTAGGTACATACATATTTAGATTTACATGTGTGTGTAATTTAATTATGTCAAAAACTGTAAGTTTCATCAATATTTTGTTACCTTCATTGTGCAAAATGCAAGGATTGGACAAAAACGTGGTATGTGATAGAAGCTTTACATTTATGATAAACCACGATACGCCCATGACATCTTTATTACGTATGTTTTACTACAAACTATTCCATTCTTGTACAAAGGGTCGCCTGTTTATTTGTAATGCCTATAAGAGTAGTAGAAATTGTTAGCCCTTTCCATGCGGCTCTTTCGTCAGCCTTACAAATGTTTTTTTTTTTTTTGAACGCGCGAAATTTAAAAAAACCCAAGTCCAAATCAGCTGTTTCTATTACGTATGGTACCTATGGCTATAATATATATTATATACTGCGTATATCAAAATTATTTCGAAAATTTCGATTTATCGGGGTTTTCGCTAATTCGAAATCAGATTTTCGAGGTCCCTTGGATTTCGAAATAACGAGGTTTTACTGTATTTGGCAATGATGTACTTTTTTAAATATTAGCCCTGATTATGAATTTTTTGACACAATTGGATGTCGGGAACTGAATTTTTAACTTACTAGAAGTGTAGATATCAAACATATTTTGAACTACTCCAGATTAATCATTCCAATTAATCACACTCATCCATAGTCAACCTATTTGAATAGGTATTAACTAGGTAGGTATGTTGTATATGATACACATACATATGTGAACTTCCTTAAGGAGTGCACAGCACAGAGTTTTTGTATGAAATCGTATAAAACTTGATTTCAATAATGGAAAAATATAGTTGTAACATATATACAACTTTCAAAAATTTCAGGTCATGTGATAAGCACGACACAGAGGAATTGGGAATGTTACCTAGGTTTAAAGAGTACTCTTAAACCAAGCCTAAGTCGATTCATAAGCGTCGATACTCTGTGCTGTGCACTCCTTAAGGAAGTTCACATATGTATGTGTATCATATACAACATACCTACCTACCTAGTTAATACATATTCAAATAGGTTGACTATGGATGAGTGTGATTAATTGGAATGATTAATCTGGAGTAGTTCAAAATATGTTATTAACCCTGATATTTTGTCTATTTTGTAAATCTTAATACTTAGATTAGGGGATATCAAACAAACTTAACCTTGCATATTTGTGTTAACTATATTATACTATATTCTCATGCCGTATCTTTATTTATATTTTTCTGTATTTGATTTATTGGTTACACACATATCAAGATATGCAGAATTATACAATACTCTATAAAAATAAATAATTCAGTATTTAGGGAGAAACTTAATCACAATTTCTTCCAGTTAACCCATATTACATTGTATTTGTGCAATTCATCATTCAAGCCTAAAAGTTTTTGTAGTCTTTATAAATTTGGTCATGACGGCCAAAAATTATCCATATTTTAGATCCCTGAATTCTTTCATTCATTCTTGATTTTTAATTACGATTGTATTTGTAAAATGTTGTTTATTGTTCTGATATATATAAATGTGCGTTCGTGGATCTGGAAAGCATATGATCGAGTGGACCGGGAAAGGTTGTGGCGCGTGTTGTCGGAGTATGGGGTGAGCAGCCGGTTGATCCGCGCAATATCTTCACTTTACGTGGGAAGCTCCGCTTGCGTGAGGGTAAATAACACTCTCTCGGAGTGGTTTGTCCTCACCAAAGAAGTGAAGCAAGGTTGTGTCATGTCTCCGTGGCTGTTCAACCTATTCTTCGACTACTGTATGCGACCTGTGAAAGAGATGGATGTTGGTGTCGAGCTGAATGGGTTTCGGGTGAATGCATTGATGTACGCAGATGATTTGGTATTAATGGCTGAGAGTGAAAGGGACTTACAAGAGATTGTTACGTGTGTGTATGATAGTTGCAATTTGAATGGTTTGAAAATGAATGTTATGAAGACGAAAGTTCTTGTTTTTGAAAGAGAGAATGAAAAAATGATTTGCGAGATTAGAGTTGGTGACGAAAGTTTGGAGCAAGTAAGTGAGTATGTATATTTGGGGGTATGTTTACGAGGGATGGATGCGATAGGGATATTGAAAGAAGGAAAGTGGCCGGTGCTAGAGTAAACGGTGCACTTCGACCCATTGTCAGCAATGACAATTTGTCGACATGGCTAAAATGCTGGTGCACAATACCATTCTGGTACCGTCACTTAGGTATGCAAGCGAGACATGGACGTGGTTGAAGAAGGACGAAAGTGGAATAAATGCAGTAGGGATGCGATCGTTGAGAAGAATGGTTGGTAAAACGCTGCGTGATAGAGTGAAGAATGAGGATATTAGAAGATGAGCGGATGCAAGAAGACTGTTGTGAACAGAATGCGCGTGAATAAACTACGGTGGTTTGGGCATGTTGAACGAATGAACGAGGTAAGAATGACAAAGAGGATATACTTATCTGAAAGAAAGGGTGTGAGGAAACGCGGACGTCCGAGAACCACGTGGCTTGATCACGTGGATCAAATTCTCAAGGACGGCCGCGTGTTGAGTAAGAGGAACCGACGTGCGTGTATGAGGAACTGTATGAATGTGGAGGAAGCGAAGGAAGTGTGTAAAGATAGATCGGTTTGGCGTTCCGTTCTCTCTGCCTACCCCACTTGGGACACGGCGTGAGGGTATAGTATATATAAATATGTTATATTTATGTTATTTAGGCAGTGATTGTTGTGTTGGAGGGAAATTACTCAGCAGAAGTGAAGGAGCAAGCTCTCTGTATATTGGGCAACATTGGGGATGGCGAGAAAGCAAAAGATTGTGTCATGGATAATGAGAATGTATTGAGGAAACTAGTTGACTATTTGGTGAGTAATTTATTTTTAAATATTAAAGCCAAATATTATACACAAACGTAAATAGTAAAAAAGTTTTATTATAAGTCGGGAAGTATGGAGTCATAGGAATAGGTTCGTCGGTAGCCTGGAGGTAGAGTCTCGGCCTTGTGAACAAGGGGTCCGGGGTTCGATCCCAGGTGCCGGCAAACTTCCCTTTCACGACACAAGCTTTTAGCTTAGTGTGAAAGGTGTATAAGGTTGTATTTGGGTTTATAACAAAACCCAGATATATCTTTTTTTTTAGTTTCCACTTTTTCTAAAATGTTGTTCTCACGAGGCGAATATTGCCAGAAAACCAAAATATTGTCAGTCATTTGAACTGTGTAAACAAATTGACAGTTAATCTGAAGCCATAAAAACTAGTAAAAACAATTTTTTTTGAATATGACTACCTTTCAACTTTATTTGTCGTTGGAACGATGCGCGCATGAGTAAATAAATTTTCACGGGATCCATATCCATGGTAAAAACTTTATAATCGCTTCCCGTTTCGTGACAGTCATTATCTTTGTTGTTGGTTCGTGGTGTTTGTTTCCTTGATAAAAAGGCGTTGTAGCATACACATGCCATACATAACCTCTTTTCAATGACAGTTATCATCTAGGTCGGTAAAACAGTTACCTACTGCGCGACCTTGTTAAAATCATCACTAGATGTCTCATCCCAAAGGGTACACAAGGATATTTTTCAGAAGAGTGGGGGTACCGCCCCATACAGCCGAATCTGTATATAAGGCCGCCACCACTCATAGAACAGCAGTGTTCATTTGGCTTTAACAGTCCGAGCATCATAAAGTAATAACCAGAGAGTTTTGGTTGGCAACCCACCTAGCTTTTCTGCCTATTGCTTCCTACTTGCGCAAACCGCCGCCAAGAACGTTGCATTGGATACCCAGGAATGTGTTCGTCGCGGTGACCGCCCAGTAGCTCAAACTGAAAGTTTATGAACAATCTTCGCGCTACATAATAATTAAACCACTGTCATTGCACAAACCATCTACACTTGTGAATTGTAATTTCTCAATATAACTATAAAACCAAGCAATATTTTATTTGTCATCCCTTGACCCTTTGCAAAAAGTGTTATAAAGTGGCACCCAACTCGCGGCCCGAAACCAGCCCTGATGTGACTAGTGAATGACAGTGAAAAACATCGCAAGTGTCCTTGAAAAACATTTATAATATTGCACAGTGGCTTTAGTGACTTAATTGCGCATCACGTGTATTGTACAGCATTTATAATCAAGACATTTACAATAGATACCATTACACGCCGTGTAACGCGCAGCGCCAAAAAGATGTCAATAAATTTTACAAATGAACAGTTCCAACAACTGCTTGCGACCATTGGAGGCAGTAACAACAAATCGGGAACTTTAGCAGCCTGTACCGCGTCATACGACGGCTCCCGCAAACCGGAAACTATTGAAGCATTCCTGTCAGCTGTCAATGTCTATAAGACAGTGGAACACATCACGGAAAGTGATGCCATTACAGGCATACCGTTGCTGCTGAACAAAGACGCCGCAACTTGGTGGCAAGGCATCAAACACGATGTCAAAACTTGGGAAGCGTTCGAACGACGCATTAGACACGCGTTTGTTCCTAAAAAACCCGCATATATAATCTATCAAGAAATTACGGGCGAAAAACAAGCGCCCGGAGAGTTGACGGAAATTTTTGTCACCCGAAAACGAGTCCTGTTCGCCCAGTTACCAGGACCAGCCCATACAGAAAGGCAGCAGATAGATATGATCTATGGATTGCTGAGTGTCGATCTTAGGCGTAAGATATCCCGAAATTCCATCATGTCATTCGACGAGCTTGTTGGAGTAGCCCGAGAGGTGGAGCAAATAGCGACGGAGCAAAACAGAAGCCGCTCAGCAGACCACAGCAAGCCTCGGGATCGCTGCAACTTCTGCTGGTCGTGGGGACACAGTGAAGAAGTCTGTCGAAAACGCCAAAAGAAAAACAAGCCCAATACAGTTCCAAGGAACCCCGAGACATCAGCAGCTTCACCAGCGCCCAAGTTTGCCTGCTACGGTTGTGGAACACCAGGAGTCGTACGGAGCCGATGCCCTAAATGCCAGAACAACCGTGCTCTTTCCTCGAGCAGTGAAGGCCTCTCATTTTGCGCCCTTAACACGACAGACGCCCGCCGCCGCCCTACAGTCATAATATCGATAGCTGGTCATGAAGGTGTGGGGCATGTGGATAGCTGTGCCAAATCTAGTGTGGCCTCATACCAGTTATACAAGGTTTTATTAGAAGAAGGCCACCAGTTCCACCCAAAGACAGTAACCGTTACTCTGGCTGATGGTTTCACTCGTAAGCAAGAGGTCTTGACAATAAAGATACCAGTCCTCTTAGGGGAACTGTCAGTTCCCACCACATTCATTGTGTTTCCCGAGTCGAGGGATAACCGGACCCTCTTAGGCGTTGGATTCATCCAGGATGCAGGCCTGATCCTCAACATACCACAGATGACCTGGAGCCTCGTGCATTCACCAGGAGTTACACACAATCTACTTTACGAAGAAGATGACATGCCAGCCTGCACGAGCAGCATCGCTACATTGGAACACCAGAGCCGAACGCCCAGTCCAATCTGGCAAATGAGGCAGGAGATGCTGATACCAGAGCCGATATCCCCAATGTCGGTCTCTCCTCTATCCACTCCCAATGGCTACCCCGCACACTTGATAGAGATGAATCAAGCTACGCCAAAACGAAGGTTAGATACCTTGTTCGACGGCTACTCACCCAGCCTTGCAGACCGCCTTTACCGGGATGCCCAAATGGCCATCTTTATGGCAGACAACACTCTGACACCCCGGTCAAGAAACCTGTTTCCAGACGGAGTAGAGCACACTGAGGTAGCCAGTCTGGATATTCAGAATAGCGCACTCACCTCCATGCAAGCGGCTATGCTCTCGGAGCAGTTTTAGTCCAAGGGGAGAAAGAGGATGAACACCCTGTAGAGTATGCAAGTAGACTATTGATACCAGCGAAAAGAAGTATCTGGACCCTCAAGAAGGACTACTCGTCAGAATTGAAGAAGGAATCCTAGATCATTGCCGGGACGTCTTCAGATCTAGAAGGGGAGACTGTAGCATACACATGGCATACATAACCTCTTTTCAATGACAGTTATCATCTAGGTCGGTAAAACAGTTACCTACTGCGCGACCTTGTTAAAATCATCACTAGATGTCTCATCCCAAAGGGTACACAAGGATATTTTTCAGAAGAGTGGGGGTACCGCCCCATACAGCCGAATCTGTATATAAGGCCGCCACCACTCATAGAACAGCAGTGTTCATTTGGCTTTAACAGTCCGAGCATCATAAAGTAATAACCAGAGAGTTTTGGTTGGCAACCCACCTAGCTTTTCTGCCTATTGCTTCCTACTTGCGCAAACCGCCGCCAAGAACGTTGCATTGGATACCCAGGAATGTGTTCGTCGCGGTGACCGCCCAGTAGCTCAAACTGAAAGTTTATGAACAATCTTCGCGCTACATAATAATTAAACCACTGTCATTGCACAAACCATCTACACTTGTGAATTGTAATTTCTCAATATAACTATAAAACCAAGCAATATTTTATTTGTCATCCCTTGACCCATTGCAAAAAGTGTTATAGCGTCTTATATCCTCTACTATAATATTTTCAACTAATGATAAACACCCTGCGATCTTTACCTTGACGTCCTTCATTTTGAAAATATCGTCAAAATCTATGTCGGTGGACTGTGTGAACACATTTCATGATCAATGGACGACCGACGGATATTGTTTTTTATGCAAGCGAAATCGTCAGGCTTTTATATCATCTCGTGAGAACACCACATAAGACATTTAACAACATTTCAATTTAGTGATGTAGAGTGCTGTAGCGCTATCTATCCTGAATGTATTGCTTTTTATGCTATGGTGCAGATTACCTGTATAGGCTATATGCTTTCGGGTATGCCAGATTGTCTTGAAAGTTTTGACATTTCAGCATTCTTACAGGTGCCATAATCGCAAGTGTGAGTAACATGACATACCCAAAAGCCCATCACCTGTAAATGATCACCATAAAAACTTCCAATCAAATCACCTGCATGTTTATTATATACATTTAGTACACTAGTTTGACTCATGTTACAACTAAGTGGAATGTTCAAATGCGCATTATTTGTGATTTAGGTCCATCCAGAGGTAAAATTACAAGAAGCTGCTCTATTTGCATTGGGCAATTTGGTGTGGAGAGGGGAAGCTGGAGCAGCTGAGAGACAAGCGCGCTTAGCTCAACTGGGAGCTGTCACTTTGTTAAAGCAGCTGTTACCCAATTCAGAACCACCAATACTTGACAAGTAAAGCAATACATTAGCTTCTTCCATTGAGATATTTATGTTGTTTAAATATTTATTGATGACAATATTTTTGTGATGTGATCTGACTCTTTATTTATCTTACTGTTTCACCTCTCGCCCTTTCTTTCTGTAATAGTTACTTAGACAAATTAGCTACTATGCAGAACTTAATACAAACAATTGGAAAGTTAATAATCATATTTTTTTATTGATTTATTTGTTTTATAATTAATCATTAATATTTCAATGTGAACAAAGCGAGTTGTACATGTCAGGGAGAGCCTACAATAATATAAATATGTGTACAAGTATCGTATTGTGCTAAAGATACCTACAACCTTTTTATGGGTCTGAGAATGGTTAATTTCCAGTGGCCAACAACGAGTATTGAATGAAAGAAGTTGATTATTGAGTGAAAGAAGTCGGCGAGTATCATTTATAGCAAATTACAGTGGAACCTCTCATAACGAGTTTAATTCGTTCCAGACTCTTACTCGTTATGCGAAACATTTTTTTCTATAGAAATCAATGTAAAATACAATAATGCGTTCCATGCCGAAAGAATAAGTATTCTTGGAGTCCTAAATGATTTTTTTTATTATTAACGTTTATTCAAATAAAATTACTTATAAAAGAGTGTAAAAACTTGTAGGTAATACAATTAAGAGTAGGAAAAAAACGTAGCTGAATAAAAATTTGAATTTATGACAAATAATTAACCATTTTTAACTAGAAAACTAACCGTAAACGTAACCGTTTCGTAGACATTCTTGACACTCGCTTTGAAGCATCCATCTTCTTAATTTTATCTTTATTCTTGAGAATAGTGCAGATCGTTGATGTTGACCGATAGTATGTGCGCGCTAGATATGCCACGCTCACACCTTGTTCTCGCTTTTCAATGATTTTACGTTTCATTTCAACAGTTATTTTTATTCTCTTCTGGCTGTCTTCTTGTGTTTTTTTCTTCGAGGACAATTTTGAACGGATTATAATACTTTGCACATAAAAAAAATACTAATAATATCAATACAAATTTTGGAAGGTCACATGCAAAACCAAGGCGCTAATATATATATATAATATATATAACGGAGAGTATTTATAGCGCCATCTTCGTGCCATAGCACCTCGAGGACGCTGTACATGATAATGTTCTATCTTCAACATGGAGCGAGTGCTAAACACAGACTGATGTAGTGGCGCAGAAGTCCCGGCTCACAAGGTCACAAGGGAATGTCGTGAAAAGGGACTTACCTACCCTTTCTATGTTACTCGTTATGCGAAATATCGCTCGTTATGGGAGCAACTTTTTCACATTTTTTTTTTGCTCGTTATACGAATTACTCGTTATGAGAGGTGCTCGTTATGAGAGGTTCCACTGTATTGTCGTAATAATATGAATTTAGTAGTAGGTACTTAACCTATAACTGTGGACGTGATTTTATTTATACGCTGCCTTGGAAGTAAGGTCTCACAGACCGCTACGTTTAAATCCATATTTTATAATAAACACTTACATAGATCACTTTGAAACTGAAGCTATATTAAATAATTAGCTCATAAAAATAAAATATGCATGTAAAAATAAACATTTATTATTGGATATGTAAAAAGAAATATATAATAGTACTTAGGTAATTTTTTGCCTATTTTTGAGAAAGCCTCAATTTATTTAATAAATATGATCTAAAATCCAACCAGAAACATAATATTTTTTTTCTAAAATTATAATTTATGTAAGGTATTAAATAATATATAAAAATAATAATTAAGCACGAAAACAAAAATTCTGACAGATGACTAATTCACGTAATTTATTGACAAAAAGTTAGGAGTATTGCAGACAAATGGGATGTCTGCATCCAATGTAAACATATCATGTCTTTCTTTTAATTTTTGTTGGACAAATTCTGTATGATTTTCTCGTTCCTTGACCACCGTGTTAAGCTTGGATATCATATATGGTCGTATCCTTACCTCAAACACAAGTCAATGTTGATCTTAATTCTCTTGACAATTTTGTGTTGGGTCACTCGCCTCTTCAAATGTGGGAGTACAAGAGAACGAGCTAAATTTTTAAGAAAAATTCTTCTCTCAACATTTTTTTCTTGATGCGTGTTATAGAGTATGTATGCATTCATTCCATTTAAAGCTAGAATAAGTGGTATTTGCCCACTTTAATCGATTTTTATCGCAGTAGTAATTGGATGGTAGTTGTTGTGTTCCCTCATCTGAACTGCTGCTACTACCTTCTTCACCAAGATCCTGTTCATTTTCATCACTTTGTTGCACAGGTTCTGATTAAGGCGTTAGAAATTCTTCAATATTGTCATCTATAGCTGACTGATCCGAAGCAAGTAATGTCTCATTCAATTCTTCTCTGAAAGAAGAATCAGTCACTGGAAATATTATTTTTTTGCCACTCATCCTTAAAATCTTAATTTTTTGTTGGCAGAGAGAAGACAAGCTTGCATGTTTATTACATGCAGTTGGTCTGCTGGCTACCTGCTTGTGGGATACGCAGTGATAGTATAGTGGTAGTAATATAATAAATGGAACTTTTTTGTTTTTTTTGCAGAGTAAAAACAGCCTTATCACAGTTTGATGACCACGAATAAGGAGTGTAAATGTTGCTCCGAGTGGATAGAATTCTTCCATCACACTCTGTACGTATATATATAGTTTTTATGAACATCTACTTCTGATGTTGGACTGAGCTAGATCACTAACAATCTCATGAAATACTCTACTTTTGTATATTTATTATTATAAATATTTATTTAGATAGATGAATGTTGATTATTACTGTGTAGGTAGATATTATATTAAATATTGATTGTATTTTACAAACATATTTGTGATATGCTTGTGGACACTGTATAGCTTTAACTCTTTATTATTTCATTTTTGTTGTAATAACTTATCTATGTGTAGGGGAAATTCAAATTAAAGGGCTGGAATTGACAACTACAAGTTGTTAAGAGTTCATGTAACTTATAGGAATGTTTACATTTGTAAAAAAATGTGGAATGGTTTGTGTAGGGACAAACAACAATGTTAAATATTTTTTGGTAATTAATTTCAGTGACACCATTATTACTAATTAATAGCATCAATCCAGTGATTTGTAATAGGAAAAGATGTGTAATACGATGCTTTTCTAGGATCCAAACTTGCTGTCAAATATACCATTAAAGACCCAACACTGAAAATATTATAATATTTTAAACAAAACCTATTCAAAAATATATCTGTCTCTTTCAATTCATTACATTAGCTATATATTAACAGAACGCATTGATAATCAAAGGATGCTCTCCTACCCCTTCAAACATTTCCCTTTACTGTGACAACCACAATATGGATTAAGGTTGCAAGACAAAATTATGAAAATATTAATTAATTTTTTGTATGTAATAAAAAACAAAGAACATGTTACACAACATTTATTCAATTTAGTATACCAACAGAATTATTATTACAAAGCTAATAATTATTGAAAAATCTTAAATATTACAAAAAAATATTATAACTTAACTTAAAAATATTTTTGGAAATAATGACATTTTAAAAATATATCTATTATACATTCACAGAATTATCATTAAAAAGATAATAAGTAATTAATGAAAAATACTTATATCTTAAATATATGCTTAAATAATATTACATATTACATACTAAAAAAATGGTATTTCCATTATGATCCACTGTGCAACAGTAACTTATTGAAATATTGTCTGTCAATGTCAAGCTTTTCGTTTATAAAGTAAAATCTTTAGATTCATCATACAATCTTACAGATACATACTTAAATATAATTGCTCTTATTAATAATAGAGAGTGATCTTTCTCTAAAGATGTAATTTCAACATTATGTTGTGCAAAGTGAAGTATGTGTGATTAGTTATCGCATTGATTAAAATTTCAATGTTATATTTTTTCACTAATGTATTACCTGTAATGGCAATTGCCCGTTTAATCGTCTTTTCATAAATCATACAGATTATATATATATATATATATATATATATATATATATATATATACATCAGGCTATCTTTGCGGGCTCCTTTCATAAAACATTCTAACTAAGTCCGGTAGTGTTACTTTTATGCCTCCATACTACCACTTCCTTTCATATGACTTCCCTTATGGGTTCCGTTCTGTATATTATACTTTCATATATTACACTTTCAAGCGTCCTACACTGTTGCCAAACTATGGGACTCCGGATTGTCTTTTGTATGTAAATTATCATAATTGTATATATACATTATAGTATAATTATTAGCTGAGTTAAGTAAATCATCAGACATTTGAAAATATTGTCGGGACTAGACCAGAAAAGCGCGCGAAATTCAAATGACTGCACAATAAACAAAAAACTGTTTATTCCTCAAACTTCTGTCTACCTACCAAGACTTTTTTTAAATGCTAGTTTTTTTTTGTAAATAAGCAAAAATTTTGCAATTTAGTAAATGAGTAAAAGTAAAAGTCTGATTTTTACCTTTAAATAGATTTATTTTGTCAATTGTAATTTGTTATTTTAATAAATTTGGTTATTATAATAGAAATATAATTACGAAAAAAGTCATTTATTATTTCCTTGACATCTAAATACATTTTGATTGGGTTGGGCATTTGTTGTACTGAAATTTTGATTTCATTGTTATTCAATAGCAATTAGTTTAGCATTTCGCTTCACCATAAGATATCAGATACATAAAATTCTTGTGTCTCGGTGTTTGATATCACACTCCTCCGAAACGGCTGAAACGATTTTGATGAAATTTTATGTGCTTATCGGGTATGTCTGACAATCGGCCAACATCTATTTTGCGTACCCCCAAAAGTTAAGGGTGGTACACCCCGATTTTTATTATTTTATTTTTTGGACAATTTTTTTTTATTGTGAGGCTTTAAAAATATATACAGCCCTAAATTTCCACTCTTCTGCCATCAATTCCTATTTTTAATAGTGACATTAGTAATCTAGAAATAATGTCTATGGCAAAACAACGTTTATCGGGTCAGCTAGTTTAAATATAATATTCCTATGACATTTAAAAGGAAATATAAAATATTTTACGTAACTGGAAAAAAATCTAGGTATTTGTAATGCAGTACACATTTCGATTAAACAATAATATCTAGAGATTGTTACAGTATTTTTATGAAATAAAGTGGAATATTATCATGATTATAATCATAAAAAAAAAGATATTATCAATTTTAATTAAATATAAAAGATACGATACGAAAAAAATAATTTTATCAAATTAATTAAAAATAGTAATTCCTATAAAAATTAATTTAGTGCCAACTTATTAATAAAAAGAATGAATAACCAACAATCAGATGCAAATTTGAAAAAGGTTGACACGCAAAAAACCATTACATTTGGAGAGAGATGGATTTTATTTGTGTTTGTGAGATGATGATATTAAAATAATAATAATTATGTTAAATTTTTTTGCAGTCCATATAACGAATATAATATTTTATAAGAAATTCTGCTTATTGATAAAAAATTACATGGAATCTAATATATAAAATGAAGTCATGTGAGTTACACCATTTATAACTCAATAATGGCTGTATCGATATGAATGGTCTCTGATTTGTTGAATTCTTCTCAGAAAAATTATGAAGAAAATTATTTACGCCCTTTTTTTTTTTTTTTTATATACATTTTTAATTTCAAAACTAAAAACAATATGGAGAATTATGGCGCTGTTAGCGCTTCTACGTCGCCTGTTGCATTGTGCTAAAATAATCCTTATATTCTGCTATATTAAGAATCAAATTACTATAATCAATATGAACAAAATGTGTAAAACTGGTGTAGGTACTAATATTTGTTTACTATAATTATTCTACTAATATTTATGTGTCGATATATCTGTCACATAAATGTGGACGTGCACAGATTATATTTGAAATTGTATTTTATTATTGCAGATGGAAAATTATTATTACGTAAACCAAAAATTGTGCTATTGAAGATGAAAATAAGAATGTGTTCATGTAGTTCTGATGCAAGATTGTGTAGTGTTCTTGCAGATTGACACTACCGTCATACTGCCTAAGCGTGTCAAATAGCTTATTTATTTACGGCATACATTTTTAATTTCAATAAAAACTGCAGTATGGAGAATTATACAAAATCAACGAAAATGTTTTTTTTTATAAATTGGCCTCTATATAGAATAATTTTTGTATACATTTTCAAATTAGAATCGTTATCCATACAATTTAACACCTGTGTTTCTGAAATTTCAATTTAAAAAAAAATCATGGATAAGAATATTTATAAATTTAAAATGAATAGTTATCTACCTAAAAAATAAATTAGTACCTACATACATTACGTACAGCAGATAATAAACAAATCTCAGTTAAGCATAATTGTTCAACATAAATGAATTTTATTTTTTTACACTATACCAGTGATTCCCAAAGTGGTCCTGGTGGATCTCTAAGGGTTCACGGAGACTCGACGGGGGTCTACGTTGGCGTGACTAAAAAATGGGGATGGTTCACGAGTCGTAAGCGGAGGTCCACGAATCCATAGTTAAAGTATCGGATATTCGCCAAAAGTACCAGATACTAAATGATTCGAGTACATAAATAATGCTTCTTTAAGAAAACCGAGAAGTTAATGAAATATTTCAAATTCCTATACCATTTTGAAAATTCGATGACGGGGGGGGGGAGGGGAAGTAGAAATTTAAACACGTAATATTTTTTAGGTATCCGGTATTGACATAAACAATAGTCGGTACAAATACCAGTTACATTGTAGAAAAGGAAATGTGAGAAAATATTCTGGAAGAAAACCGAAGAATTTTTGAAATATTTCAAACTCCTATACCATCTCGAAAATTTAGCGACGGGGGGGGGGGTAGAAATGCATGGGGTCCATCAGAACCATCAGAACCAGCAAAATTTTGAAAGTGATCTATGAGAAAAAAGGTTTGGGAACCTCTGCACTATACAATGACACACTTGGACAATTACGGGAGTTTGTAAAGAGATTAAAAATATTAATCATTCGTTGAATCTTCAGCTATAAGAAGTTCGCTGGGTCAGCTAGTAATTGAATATTGAGAAATGTAAAATCGAATACTTCCGAAATAAAGAGTTTTTTTTTATTTTTTATACTTGCCATGGGGTACCAATCTACGTTCCTCTTTATTCTACTTAGTCGAATAGCTCATCTCTTCTCAAACCGTATGGATGCATATCATACCCTGTCTTTGTTCCATGATAAATTTATTATTATCATTATTTTTAAAGCAACATTTTTTATACCACTTCGATTTACTTTAATAATATCTTGACCAAAATTTTTGTCAATTTTATACTTAATTTCATAATATTACTAGTTGACCCAGCGAACTTCGTACCGCCTAACAATCAATGAGTGATTAATATTATTTTTAATCTCTTTACAAACTCCCGAGGTTCCTAAACATTTTTTCTCATAGACTACTTTCAAAGATTTGCTGGTTCCGGTGGACCCCCTCTATTTCTACCCTCCCCCGTCGCTAAATTTTCGAAATGGTATAGGATTTTAAAATAATCCAAAAACTCCTCGGTTTCCTTACAGAATATTTTCTCACAGTAGGTACCTTTTTCTACAGTATACCGGGTATTTGTACCGACTATTGTTTATGTCAATATCTGGTGTTTTTACCGAATATCCGATACTTTAAATATGTATGGATTCGTGGACCCCCACTTACGACTCGTGCACCCCCATTTTTAGTCACGCCATCGAAGACCCCCGTGGATCTCTGGGGATCCACCTGGACCACTTTGGAAATCACTGGTAAAGTGTTAAAAAAATAAAATTCACTTATGTTTAACAATTATATTTAACTCAAATTTGTTTGTAAATTATCTGCTGTACGTAATATAATATGTAGGTACTAATTTAATTTTTTAGGTTGAAATCTACTCATTCATTTTAAATTTATACAAAATCTTTCCATGATTTTTTCAAAATTGAAATTTCAGAACCACAGATGTTAAATTGTATGGAAAAGGATTCTAATTTGAAAATGTATTCAAAAATCATTCTATTAATAGGCCAATCTATGAAAAATCTTCATCGTTGATTTTGTATAATTATCCATATTGTTTGTGTGACAGCGGAACTGTCATACAAACGACATTTTCATACAAAAATACAATCCAAATTTCCGATGATTCCGTTAGATTTTCCAAAAATTTTCTTTCATATAAACAGTCTCCTGATAATTAAGAACACAACAAAAAAACAATAAGCCAAGTTGGTTCAGCCGTTCTCATGTTATGAAGTGACATACATGGTCAATCCATTTTTATTTATAAGATAACTGATTAATGTTAAACTGTTTGTTCAACTTCGGGTTTTTTACTATTCTAATTGATTTCTGTCTTTTCTGTCTTACCGAAATGCCCTAGAAATCTACCGATTTTTACCATTTGTCGGCTGGTAAGTATAATCGGTAGATAAGTACCGGGTATTCAGTAAAAGTACCGGATACTCATGGATTCGAGCAAATATTCTTTAAGAAAACCGAGGAGTTTTTGAAATATTCCAAATTCCTATACCATTTTCAAAATTTGGCGACGGGGGGTAGAAAATTCGTGAAAAGAAAAGTACCCGATATTGATCATCGTCGGTACAAATACCCCATATACCGATTTTGGGTACAAAATATACCATTTATACCGATTTTAGCGGATAGTTCTACCGATATTGGACAATGTCGTTCGAGAACACTGCATTCATGAATAAATAGATCGCATTGATTGATATTTCCCGCACGGAGCTAGCCCCCCGAGGAGACGTTTATTTTGCTATTATTATTAAGTACCTACTTATGCACTTAATTATTTTTTTCGATTTATTAAAGCTTTGTTTATATTAAAAGTTTGAAGTTACATTTAAGCATTTGATGCATTCTTATTTTCATGGAACGAGACACGCGATATCTTATTATATTGAAAAAAAATTGATACCTACTCAGGCTCAAAAAAGTTCGCCAGCCCTGACTTATTAAAGTCCGTAGGTAAATGCACCTCATCAGTAGAAACAAAAAAATTATACTTTTACTCTTATACGACACATAGTTTAACATTCAATGAAACTTGTGCGCGGTAGAGCTATTATGTAGCTGGGCCATAAAATCATAATAGAAACAGTCTATATAGTATATACCTTATGCGTCTGAGTAATTATCACTTTTTTCTATTGCGTATTTATTTCAAATTGAATTTAAACTGTGATAGGTTCTGAAATTATATTTCTCAATAACACCGACAGGTAGAGGAAAATCTATACTACACGCTCGCGTAAAAAACTTGAAAACGACCATATGTATGACATTGCCTTTATTTATTTCTTTATGCAATAAACGGCTGAAACAGCCTTTACAAATATAATAAAAAATAAAAAAAACAGTGAAGTCAAAACAATGCATATCAGATAATGAAAACAATATAAAAATAACATATTACCAAATAATTTTAATAAGGTAAGTACAAGTAACAACGGTTCTAAACAAAAGCATATAAACATTAATATCCAGGAGATAAATACAGAAGTCAGGATATTGATGACAGCCTTCAAATAAATTACATTTAATGCGTCAGACACCGAATATTATGTTACAAGTAATATCACGCCAACCTTGGGACTTGCGTATTGCGACATTGCCAAATCTTCGGAATGCTTAAAGATATAAAAGTAAATAAAATATACATTGCGGACGCCGTAATATCGTGTGTATGAAAATGATATACGCAAAAAATATACACCCCGTATATAAGGGGGCGCCTCTTCAGAAAAATGTTCGAACCCTCAATATACGAAAATCGTATATCATTTTCAAAAATCCGTCTTGGGGAGTCCCTCTAAAAATAGCAAAAACTATATTAGCACTGTATAGGGGGTGGTTTAACGTAGTAAAAATTAGGGCGTCCATATACGGACGCCCTAATTCAAAAGACGCTCTAATGATAGCAAATCAACAATGTATGGGGCCCGTAAAGGTAGTGGGATGTATATATATATATATATATATATATATATATATATTACATCAGACGATGGATAAACAAGACATCCTCTGTCTGTAAGTTTGATTAATTTATGTTCCTATAGCACTATATTCGTATGCAAAGCTAAGATTGTTCACAACGAATCTTCTTCGACAAATGTCTCGCAATAAATCCTGCAATATAAGTTACATTGGATATAAGTTAATTGTACAAAAGCACATCTCGCAAGATGGGAGTGCGGGTTCAAGTCCCGTCCGGGGCACTACCAAATGAGGTGATGTTGTCTTTTCTAAGCCTTATATGGTAGTTTCATGTGTTAAATTTACGTATGTAATCTCATACAGTGGTTAATTGTAAAAACAACAACGATAAAAATATAAGTTACAGGTTGAGCTTTTTGGATTTAAAACCATTTATTAAAAAATAGCCAATTGGATTTTTCCACAAATGGTTTATGCAAAATAGCATAAACGCAAGAGCACCAGATGCCAGTTATTGGCAGTCTTCATTTTCCTTTAGGGCAATGTCAACAAATCCATGATATTTCTTAACGTCAATATTTTTGATGTTAAAAAATAAAAAAATTTGAGAGATTATCATCCGAATTGACCACTTCTTCAAAATCGCCTCGTTTTAGTTGCTTGTCCAATGAAAACTTGTAGCCTTTAAATCTATTTGCCATCAGTGTCGCGGTTCCATATAAATTATTTTTCCTTAACCGCCCTGCCTTTGGGTTTTTTTTCATATAATAATAGGTTGTAAAACCCTTATATTATAAAGTAAATACATACAGCACCAAATATAAAGTCAGGGGTTGGGAATTCATCATAAATAAAAAAAAAAAAGTTTTTTACATTTATTATTAACATTTATCAAAAAGTAGGTAAAAAAACAGCGGGTTTTTATCTTTAAGATTTCTCAATGACAGTACATATCAACATCACACTTGACATTTTTTTTTACATCGACTGTGCTCAGGACAAAGGATTCAAACCACATTGGTCAAATTTTATAGGAGAAGCAAAAAACTGTAGGATAAAGAAAATTTCAAATTATTGTCATTATTATTTTACCAACTTTTTGTAATGTAGTTTTTTTATTATGTCATAAAAATTTTAGAGAAAATATTCAGAAATTCCAAAGTTATAAGCAAAAAATTAACAAAAATGTGGATTAAATCCTTTGTCCTGACAAAATTTAGCAACATGTTAATGAGATATGTATGTCGCATGTTTGGGGTTATGTGGTTTGATGCCTTTTACCTCGCCGTAAAATTATGTCTGGATGAATTTTTTTGGTGTTAATAATGAAACTCATGCTGTTTGAGTCCTTTGTCCTATTGGATATTTGCAATTAAGCCCTAGCTAAAAAAAAATATTTTACATTTTTTATAAAAACTAGACATTTGGGAATTGAATGCTTTTGCCAGAATGTGTAAAAGACACAAATGATTGACTTTAAGACATAAAATGACTTTTGTCAAAATTGTGGTTTGATGCCTTTGTCCTGAGCACAGTCGACATAATATACACATTTATCATGGTTTTATGTATTATTGGTAAGTCAGTGGCTCTCAAACTATGATGTCGAAAAATATTTTATTTAATATTTTTAAATTTTCTTTTTGCATCAAATGTAATATATAAAACTAGTCATTTTTCTACATTCTACAAATGAGGTAGCCAGAGAACGTTGAATGTTCAAAACGATCTTTGTACCTATTCTCTTCGGCCATGTTGCATTTGCAATTTCAAGGTGGATGACAAACTGCTGAACTTGAAGAGTTTTGTGATATATGACTTTTTACCAGTTTTTACTTGTATAATTGTCTTCTTTTTTACTATGACAGCATCTCGAATCCATTTTTTGAGAAATTATGACCAGCTTATACAAAAGAGCGGGGATCCTAACTGATAGCTATGGACTGCGTTGCTACAAGAATTAATAATGGAAACGCTGAGTTTATGAACTTTTTTTTTATTTACATTCAAATATAAAAGGTAATAAAAAAAACATAGAAAATAAATGCCAATAAAATATAAAAATATAAAAAAAATAACACTAAAAAATATTTTTTGTATGATAAATTTTGAAACATGGGATGCAAAGCCCTACATCACAGTCAGGATAGTAGTACCTGTGCCCCGTTCCACCATTATACTTTTCAACTCTGCATTTTGCACGCAATTCATTGGCTTGTTTCCTTTCCACCATTACATTTTTTCGCAAAGTAGGAGTTGCAAAGCGCAAAGTGTAAAGAAGACGCCATTTGCAAAGTAAATAGGCAGTTTTGTTCCACCATTACTACTTTTTATAAAAAAACTTTGCTAACATAGCGAACAAATTGAAAAGAATATTTTGATATTTCAAATTTGCAATTCGTGTTGTGAAAGTAGACTTTGGTTGTATATTATAGGTGTTTTAAGTAAATTTGTTATACAATGTGGCAAAAAATATTATTAGAAACGGATGTGGAAGACGGAGTTGTGAGAAATTATAAAAAAGGATAAATTTCCAAGATAATTTGCCCACGCAGTTCCT
Source organism: Athripsodes cinereus (assembly GCA_947579605.1). Classification (NCBI taxonomy): domain Eukaryota; kingdom Metazoa; phylum Arthropoda; class Insecta; order Trichoptera; family Leptoceridae; genus Athripsodes; species Athripsodes cinereus. The sequence goes on from OX388314.1 coordinate 13,602,790, forward strand.
GGAATATTTTAGAATAAGTAGCACTCAGTGTGAATATGTTTTGAGTAAGTACACGAATTTGGAATGTATACTTATTTGTCTTAATAATTTTAATTATGTTTGTGTGATAAATTTGTCTTTATTTATCTATTTATTTTTTTCTTTCTTGGTTTGTCTTAATTATTTGACTACTCTATATTTTAAGGTTATATTGGTAGCGAAGAGACATCCTCATGTATCAGAAATTTAACAAGCAATTATTTGATTTATTATTAGTTTGGTTCATACTATATTGGAATATAAGAATAATTCACTTGAAAATAGTCTTACCAATGTCCTACACTTCCACAAGCCAAACAACTTGTCCCGCGCAAACGTCCATGTTTTGTCGGCGCTGGCTAGTTCCAACTAAAGGGGAATTCCCGCCCGGGAATTTCTTTAATTTTTATTTCCCATTTCCCGGGAAAAAAAACCAAACATTTTCCGGGAAAAAAAAAAATTATTAGTCATGCAGATTGCCATACCAATACCAAAATAATTAAAAATTTCATAATCAACATATTATAACGCACTTATCAAATCAGCATTCATCGCTTTATAAATCAAAATGATTAGAATAAAATAAAAAACATCGCTTATCAAAAATAAATTGATTATTTATTTTACGTGGAAAAACCATAAAATGCTGACATGTGTTTCTTTCGGCCTGATGGTGCAGTTACTTAATTTGATATTCAGACACATAGTATACAATTTAAAAGGAATCCATAAATTTACCAATTTGCATTTTTTTTTATTTCTATGGTATGGTTTTAATTCTTTATTAATGTAAAAACAATATGAGAAAAGAAAAAAAATGTTTTCTTTGAAACAGTCAAAATACTTATAATGTAAACAAATAAACGTTGGTACAAATACCAACATAATTTAATATTCAGACGCTGTAGAATATAGATAAACATTATTTTTATGGCATTTTCAGAGAATTTGGTCACACATGCTGAGGAAGTATCATTTCAGTTAAAATAAACTCTTTTAAATTTCAAAAACAACATTTATTTAACTTTTTCGTAAAATTTTTACAATTTCCACTTCAAATTTAATATTTTTTTTATATTTCCTGGGAATCCCGGGAAATCCATTTTTAAATTTCCCGTTTCCCGGGAACGAAAATAATCCGGGAAAAATTACCCTCAAGTTCCAACGACTGCGCTTTCAAGAGTACCTCTTTCCAAGCCTGAGAAAAATAATAATACAAATCATTGTAACAAGTTATCAACATATTGTTATAATAAACAATAATATGCTTCGTAACATTTCACTCCCGTAACATAATTATAAAGATCGTAGTAACAAAATTTAACAACCTACCTGTTGCTTCACTGAATTGGTGATGGTGTTACTAAAACACCCAAAGAGAACATCTTTTTTCTCCTTCACAACTTCTAATTTTTTCGTAATAGTTTCCTTTCGGCTCATTTTTTCAAAAATTTACTCAAAAAAACACAATCTAAAACTTTAAACGCGCACAACCAACACAAACAACCGCAACAAAATGTCAAAATTGTCATATCATTGCTTACGCGCGAAACGAAGTACTACTTAGTTACTACTAGGTGTCGCTAATATCAATTGCAAAGACCCCACAACTGGCGGCGACTCTGCAAAGTGGTAATTTTTTTTCAGAACTCTCGTATTGCAAAGTGCAAAATTGAAAAGTATAATGGTGGAACGGGGCACTGGTCTCCTTTCTTATTTTTTTTCCTCTTGCATCCACTTTGGAGCAGCAAACAGCACAACATCTTGCAGCATTCTGTTTGCCTGCGGTAGGTGGGATGACCTCAATAAAATGCCTCTCGGTTAGGCGTAAAGGATTAGGGGTGCTAGATGGTCTTCCCCCTTTGGATGAAAAATTTGTAGAATGGTAATTTTCAACATATTGATATATCACAGATTCTCTAAATTTTGAATTGTTTGATGTTCCACCTTTCTTTTTGTGTAGAACAAATGCGTTCCACAGGGCTTGCACTAATAGATGAAAGAACATCTTTTAGTAATATTTTTTACCCTGTTTTCTGATAAAGGGGCGAATCGCTAAATGCTAATGCCCAATCTACTCCCCCCATCGTAAAATTATAGTCGTTTGCCACAGTTGGGCGGTGTTTCCCCGATTCTGTTTGCACCATAGTACAGCTATGGACAGTGGAGAGGAAATAAACATCTTTTTTGTCCTTCTACCTCATTACCATGAGTTTCCGCTTTCTGTAGGCTTTGGTGTAACCACGAGCAACTTTCTTAGGTAAAGATATATTTTTTGGAACTCCTTTTCTTCTGAATCTTAGGATGCCATAGGTATCTGTTTTATTTGTTACTAACAACTGTGCCAAATCTGGCGATGTGTAAAAATTGTCAGTCGTTAGACACTAACCTTTGTTGAGTGAAGGTGGCATAAGTGACATGACTTGGGAGGAGATGGGTAGATCTTTATATGTTTGGTCAACAAGAGTTTGACCAAATGTAATCCCAAGACGACTCACACAACATGCAAGTTTTTATACTGAACCTCGTATCTTTTTAGTGGCATGTATTGACTTTCCTTGTACAACATAAGTCTTTCGTCTATTGTTACATTTCATTCGGAAACGTATCCTTGTTGAAACTTTTTCAAAAACAGGTCATATTTTGTTTAGTTTCGGATTTGGGTGGGTCGATTCATCTTATTCAGCATTATTACTAAAATGCAAAAACTTTTTCAATAATAAATATCGCCTGTATGACAAAGTTTTGGAAAAAAATGGAGTCTCAAAGATGGGACTTTTGGACCAGTACATCTTCTCTTCCGGTTTTTTTATTACACTGCACCAAAATAATTGCCAAAATAATCCTCATTTCATTTGCCGAAGTAGGATGCCACGAACTTATGAGGCTTTTGGACGAATGTGGAGTGGAATTTATAGACTGCTCGGCAAATAAATTTGTCTACTATTAATTGAATCAGTTCTTCACTCAAAAAGATTTTGAAGAATTCATATTCTTGTTTACAATTATTTATTGTCTAATGAAAAGCAGGTGTAGAATGAAATTCAAATGGTGGAGGCAAAACATCTCCTTCATAATTTATATCTACCCACTCGTCAGAAGTAGAAGGACCATCTTCTACTTTGCTTTCATCTTCATCCAATGAAGTAGATAAATTATCATTTATTGCGGTCTCGCTTCCAGACGTGCTGATATGTTCATATTCACTGACACTAGACATAGTGGTGTAAAAATAACAGCAAAAATATAAAAAGACATGTTGAGTTTGATATAGTCACTAACAATACGCGCACATTCACAAAATATATTTTATAATATGATAGATGCAGTTTTTAGAAAAAAACACATAAACGAGATAGAAGATGTAAAAGTCAAAAGTCTACACATAAGAAAAGTTGGTCAGGAAAAAAATAAGTTATATTCGACAAGATAACAAATAAATACTAAAGCATATGCAACCAATATGAAAAAAATAAAGTCACAAATCAGACAAGCACCACTAAAAAAATTTATGTAAAATATAGTTATAAAAAAACTCGCCACTTGACAACCACTGACTTGAAAAACAAGAATAAATAAATATTCATAAATCATACGAAGAGCACTAAAAAAATATTACGTAAAATATTTTTATAAAAAAAAAAAGCGCCACTTGAGTAATTAACTTGAGAATCGCTGACTTGAGAAATATTTTGTATGGGAGAGACGAAAGTCCTTGATTACACCCGAACCCTTTGGCTGACCTCGATACACTAACGAAGACGATGCAGGATAATAACAGTTTTGTGGGTATCGGGAACATATTTTTTTACATGATCGTACGAAATACGGCTTGTTGTGATTGGGTATTACTATAGCGGACGTATCGCGTACGTTCAAAGTACTAGGGCGGTTAAAAGTTTTTTAGTGTGATACCATTTAAAGCATTTAATGCACAAACCTACGTCACAATCTGGGCACCAATATCTCGTCTCTCTTCTGACTTTCTTCCCCTTTTCATCAGTTTTGTTGCAACACACCACGCAACACCTGGTCGGCCCCTTTTGTTTTGTGTCGGGAGAATCGTATCGATGAAATGCCTCTCTGTGAGGCGTAAAGGGTTTGGAGTACTTGATGGTCTGCCTCCCTTTGAAGAAAATTCTGGAGAGTGGTATTTCTCCAAATATTGCAACACCATTCTCTCTTGAAATTTGGAGTTACTGACACTGCCACCACGTTTTCTGTACAGTCCAAACCAGGGATGTTGCGAATATCCGCATCCACAAATGCGGAGCTTCCGCATGTATTTGGACATCTGCATCCGCATCCGTATCCGCAATAATCGATGCGGATGTTCATGCGGATGCGGATGTAAGACAATTTGGAAAAGAAAGAAATGGGGCGGGGCCGGCGAATGGCGCGTGCCGTTCGCACTTGACATTAACCAATGGGAACGAAAAAATTGGTGACAAGATCCGACACGTTTTTATTTTTGCCGGATTTATTTTATTTTTGCAAATAACAAAAAAGAAAAAAAATATATCGCCAAAAAATCCATAATATTATTGTAGCAACAATTTCGTCACATATTTGACAGTGGGGCCTACCAATTAAGATTTCCTACTTTTTTCTATAACATCTTCAACATCCGCATCCGCGGATGTGAGCTTTCAAAAATCCGCATCCGCATTCACATCCGCGGATGTGTAAAAATCGACATCCGCAACATCCCTGGTACAAACACATTCCACAATGCCTGTTCGAGCAAGTGGAAGAAGTTTTTTTTGTAATATTTCTTCTTTTGCTTCCGGGTGATTGGGCGAATGGCCAAGTGCTGGTCCACACGGTCAACACCACCCATCGTAAAATTGTAGTCATGAGCCACGGTTGGCCGCTGTCTAATTCAGTCTTGGTTGCACCACGAACCGTTGATAGAAAAAACATGTCTTTTTTTGTCTCTTCACCTCAACACCATCATCTTCCTTTTTCTATAGGCTTTGGTGTACCCTTGCGCCACACTTTTAGGAAACTAAATATTCTTGGGTACACCTTTACGCCTCGCTCTTAGTATCACTAATAGCTCTGCCAATTCAAGTGATGTGTAGAAGTTGTCGGTGGTGAGACAATAGCCTTTGTCTAACAACGGTTTCATAAGGCTCATGACGACTCGGGACGAAACAGGCAAATTCTAAAAAGAATGATTGAATTGAGTCTGTCTACCTGTATATATTATTGTGAACCAGATGTAACCACTCTCCGATTCACACAATACAGGTCAAATCTCGTTATAACGAAGCTCACGGGACTGAACAAAACATTTCGTTATACTGAAAATTCGTTATACCGAATTCATAGAATTATGACACCCAAACATACACAAGTGTCCTCCTGAGTCAAAATAATGGTAACAGGATGTCCGATATTCCAGCTTGAATAATATCTAGGTACCTATAGCAGGACAAATACATACTAGACTTTAGCGCGATATTAATAATTACAACAACAATAATATTATGCTGTCTCACTCCACATCATTAAGATGATAATGGTCTCTTTCCTACTAATGCTGAAGTATAGAACACCCTTTGTACCTGCTGAGGGTGTCGTGTTCCTATCATAAAAAAATCTTTGTTACTGGACAGAAAACAAATAAAACAGCGATCTTCAAACTGTGACACATAGATTTATTTAAAAAGTATATTTTTTGCATACATACTCAACATGGCGAAATGATTTAAAATAAAAAAAATATGTAAATATAAAAAAGTGTACAAAAACAACAGAAGATTATTATTTTTTGACAAAAAAATTTGATATTTTAGTTTGTTTAGAATTTTCTGTTGCGGCTTTAAAAATGTATTCCTCCAACTTTGAAATATTTTAAAAAGCATCTTCTATCTCCTCCAAAATGCTTACTTTCTCCTTCAGAGCGAATTGTCGTCGTTTTTGTTCCATTTTAATAAAGACAAAAAACACACAAAAATGATGTAACGTAAAATTTTTTTCAAAAAAAGTTTAAAATCACCGAAATGTAGAACAAACACAACAGGACACAGTGCAATGTAAAGTTTTAGAACCAGCGAAATAAAGATGGGCAATAGACAATAAAACGAAATAAACAAGAGGAACACTTGTAAACCATATGTGATGCAATCACTTACAAACACGTGTTATGTCACCAGAAGTCAAGAATAAACAAATTCCACAACATTTTTGAGTTAATTTAGAAGTAAATTCTAAAGCACTGAGACAAAAACTTCGTTATACTGAGATCGGTCTTCGTTATAATGAATTTTGGTTCAGTACATTTTGTATGGAAATTTCTCGGGGACAAATTATAGATTCGTTTTACTGGAAATTTCGTTACTTCGGTATTCGTTACACCGAGATTTGACCTGTATAAAAGTTTTCACTCCGAATCTCAGTCTCTTCAAGGGCATGTGCGGAATCCACCGTAGACGCCCCTTATATAACATGAGGTTTTCATCGATTGTAACATTCCGAGCGGGGACATATCCTTGGATTTTTTTTACAGGTGTTCGAACACAGGCCAAATTTTGTTTAGCTTAGGGTTGGGGTGTGTTTCTTCTACATATTCTTCATTATTGTTGAAATGAAGAAATTTCTTTATGAGAAGAAATCTTCTATACGAGAGCATTGGCAAAAAGGGGTATGAAAAACCGGACTTTTTGCCCAATACATTTTTCCTCGGTCTTCTTAACAATACTTTGAACTAAGATAATCACAAAAAATCCAAAAAAATTTTAAGCCCTACTAGCCCTAGGCTTGCCTTTGGCGTACTGTCTAGCAGGCCATATTCCTTGGAATGGAATCATTTGTTCGTTAATTCAGAAAAATTGTTCATTAGCTCTCTTAATTGCCAAACACCTGCTTCTCACGCTTTCTATTACTGGGGGAACTTTCCAATATACTCCATTTTTTTAGATTCAGCTGGCATGTTGTCTGTAAAATGTATGTTTGTTCAAAGTGAAAAAAAACCGATCCCATGGCATTGCCGATGCTATGGCTTCTAATTTAAAATGCCTGCTGCTGTATAACTTGATTCTTTGATACTTGAAACATTCCATTAATGCATGGATTCCAAAGAATTTCAGAAGAGGTTGCTTTGTAGTCTCTTCCGGCTGTAAGCAAGTGGTACAGATTTGTATAAACTGCCTGAAACTGTGAAGTATTTACTGAAATACTCCATTGGTGAAAGACTTTCTTGGAATCGTACAAAATATTTTGTTTTATTACATTATATTAATCTAAGCATTAAATAATGCCTTAAAATATTTTGTTAATAATTACCTGCTGATAAATTGGTCTCTCCGATGCACCTATTCCAGCGAAAGTTCTTGTACGCCATCTGTAATCTCTGGGTGTAGTTGAAGTAATTGGGTTAGGTGCCACAGTAGCGGAAGTGCTCGGACTTGGTGTATCAGTATGAGTGGATGGCTCAAAGTTAAGTGACTCATTGTTTCCATCGCTGGTTATTTCACTGGGTTCAATATCATCCAAGTTTACATCAAAATCATCTCCACTGGGAATTGTCAAACTTCAAAAAACAAAATATTGCCAGTATGATGGATTTACTAACAAAGTTTTAGTTACTTGCAATGTCTATACTCTCACAATCATGCGATGTAGGGCCCAACGGTGTAAAATGGCACGAAGACAAAAATATACCGCAAAACATGTACCTTCACAATTGTAAATGTACGGTCTGTAAAGGATACCAATTTGTTAATGTCCGAGGGTGGGGGAAACAATTATTAAACATTTTTCTGGTGTATCTATACACTGCTGGAGAATAAAAATGAAGAGTCAAAGGAAACTTTTTGATTGGCTTTGGAAATTTTACTTTCTTTTTTCCAAAAAAAAATTTGACACACATTTGGTGCATTCTCTTCGTATCTATTCCTATAACATACCTCTGCAATCATCATTATAATGCTATAGACCATTAAAGGTCACGTGGTCTTGTCTATGGATTTGCTTTTGCTTGGGGGGCAAACAGTCAGATTGCGCAAATCATCCTTGTAAGATGTTATGCCACAAGAGAAAAAAAAGAAAGTCAGAAGACAAAATAATAACAAAATCGACACTGACAGTTTTTTTGATTATTAGGTATTCTTTAGGCGTTCCACCTAATATTACACCGTAATCGTCTGTTGTGTTGGGATGCCTGATGCCCCTCAATGATTTTTCTGTGACGTCATCTTTTAATGGTCTATTAATTAGTAAATAAAAATTCACCATCTAGAAAATTCTAAAAAATGTTGTCATTCATCCTGAACCTTTAATTGAATTTCCAATATATTTCATTTATGTATATTATTAAAAAAAAAAATATTGCAAATCTTGTGATATATTGTTAACTGTAACATGTTTTAGAATAATTTTAAAAGTCTCATGTTTTTGTCTATGTAGAGAATACATAATATTATTGTATTGAATTTTCTTAAAGAAATATTCTAAGAAGATTCATATATAAAAAATATATGAAATATAAATTGAACGTAGTTATGCAGAAAGCAGACAGCCCACAAAAAGTATAATTTAAATATGGCCGTATTTGCATATGGAAATATTTTTTTAAATGTATGACCAAACGTAAAATTAATCAATTAATAACAATAAATAGTATATTTTTAAATGCCACATGGTAAAACTGCATCAATTTAAAAATAAAAGCTTTTTTAAAGACTGTGTTTCTACAGATTACATATTAAGAAAAAAATATTTTGCAGAAAACAGACAGCCTCATAATAAGAGCTGTGATTGCTAAAATTACTATTCAGGTAATCTGCAAAAAGCAGTCAGTCCCTACACATGCTCTAAATACCATGTTCTCTATCTATCTATTTCATCACGCTATGTCCCCTAAGGGGTAAGCAGAGAGGATACACTAGCCGGTCTTGACATACTTCTCTCGCTTCCATTACATTCATACAATTCCTCATGTATGCCCTTCTATTTCTGCTACTTCTGACATTGTCAACATCCTTCAGGATCTGGTCAAGTGTGGTCCAACCATATAGCCCGAGGACGACCACACTTTCTAATACCTTTTCTCTTAGCCATGTAAATGTTTTTCGTCATTCGTTCCTTGTTCATTCTTTCAATGTGCCCACACCATCTCAACTTATTCACATTCATTCTTGTCACAACCTCCACTTTCAAACTACATTCTTCTCTTGGGCATATTCATGAATTTTATACATTATTAATCTAGTGTATAAATGTTTTTTTAAGCATTAGGCTATTATTACTAACCTTTTCTTTTTTTGTTTATTCTTCCTTTGATCTCAAGACACCACTTTTAATGTGACTGTACTAAATATTTTATGAATGTACAGATTTACTTTGGCTTTACTTATCCACATTGTACCTATTACTATTAAAAATAGTAGAAATTCTTTTTCTTTGATGACTTGGGAGTAAACATTACACAAATAAGGAAGTAAAAACAAAGATTAATGTAAATAAAAAAAATATATTTGCACAACAAAACATATATTATTTTTCAAATTTATTTAATTAATATCTCAGACTTATGTAACATAACAATATTAAAATTAAAAAAATGGAAAATAATGAACAATAGAAACAACTATGTTCAGTTAATTTAATCAAAAATCATACATGTGTAATATTAAAATTATATGTAATATTGATATTACATAACAATATAATATTTACAAAAATTAATAAAATTTATTCTAAGTCTACATCAAAATCTAAAACATTATTAAACCCGTCTACATCATCTTCGGCAAACTGGCTATCAGAACGCAAATTTTGATAAATTGCCTTTGCATCTTAAGGGATAAGGTGCAGTAAGGACTTTAAATCCTTTAATTTGGCTGAAGTTATTAGTTTTCCTGTCGGTATTTCCTGAAGAAGTCATCTGTTTGTCGACCTTTCCTTTTGTGACCAATGTCCACCTTCACATCATCATCATCAAAATTCATTTTGAACCTGATGCAATAAGGTTCATCCTTTAATAATTTGATTTGTCTGACATGGAGCCAGTTTACCTTACCATTATCTACAGATTTTTTCCTATTAACAAAATTTTTCTCAATTTCTCGGTGCCCACAAAATCCTCCATTCTCATTTCATATACATTGAGAGGTTTCTTTTTTCGACACGATTTCATTACATTAATGTAATCAGCAGGGGTGTATAGTCGCTGTTGGTGTTTTAGAGCACTCTCAATGTCACCAAAATCTTTGTCATTCGGCAAGAAACTATGCCCTGAACACAAAAATTTCAGTGTTATGCTCATTAAAGAATGTGAATTTTGTAGCACCGCTTTGAGCAATAGAGTCATTTTGATGTTCCGGTTTTGTCCTCCACAGGAATCTGACCACAATATGAGATGTCTGACAAAAGAAGGGACGATCCTACTTCCTGAGCACCTTTGCCAGCTTGGCCCTCCAGCCACACATAGCAGAAACCCATTTGAGTTTTACCGCTATGTATGCCTGTATTGTAATGTTTACTGTAGCTGGCGTTTGTAAAATACAATATTGGTTGGAATTCTTGGCAAAGGTAAAGTGTTTTGCATGTCAAATGTTAAACATTCATGCTCTGGACTTTCCTTTGCCAAGACCAAATCTTCTTTCATTTTGTCTTTGGCTTGCACAACCAATAAAAGGTGAGAATCGTGTTTAGCCTTTATGGCGTTTGAATTTTGAATATTAGTTTCGTTTTTTAATTGTGCATTTAAAGTGTCACAAGTGTTACATGTATCCTTCCTCAAAGACTTAGTCTTTAAATTGAATTCACCATAAAAAATTCGTTTAAAAGTCGCCATACTAACGCAGCTGGACTTTTCTTCTTCTGCAAACATCTCATATAATTTTGTCAGAGTCACTTCTGGAGGCAAGAACCTTGCTTCAGAATTTTCTCTACAGTAATGAGATTTGTAGACGGGCACCTTTTTGATGAAGGCAATTACTGCCTCCTTTTTTTCAGCAGTAAGTGCATTAGCACCCCCCTGCTGTACACCTCTCTGATCTAACAGAGGTACATCTACATTTGAAATTTTATGCAATGCAGTTTGAACTCTGCAATTTGAAATTTGTAAAGTTTTCGTGAAAATAGGTCGACAGACAACTTTTCCGTGAAGCCTATATGTACAAATGTAGCTCCTATTTGCATTAAGGGCTTGTACATATCTGCGTTTTACAGGTGCCCTAGACACTTTGGCAGCTATATATGCATTTTGTGCATTGTATGACCCAAGTGTCCGAAACCTTTCGAACTCACTTTTTCTCTCCTCCTCGGTTACATTCGTAAAACATTTCTTGGTGCAGCCACAATTAAAATTTATAAAAATCTTGGGTCCTACATGATTGCCCTTATATGTGAAATGAGCTTCATTTTTATACCTATTGGTTTTATTTTCTTCACGAGATATACCGTGTTTTGCCTTCCTTCCCTTCTTTGGTTGTCCGCTTCCAGATTGTGCAGGCTAAAAAAAAAAATATTTATTTATATATTGGTCAAAAGGTTCCCTTGGTTTACCGTGGGATGAGGTGGAGAACATATCAAGGGACCGCCACGAATGCCGGAGGCTCGTTGCCTCCCTATGTTCCACTTTTGGGAACGAATAAGGGCGATTATATATTGGTCAAAAAATTACATGAGTTATTTAGTTCAATAATATTCTATTATAAAATACCAACCTCACTATTAATGTCTACATCATCTATTGACGATGTCCTCTCAACATAGGTTTCTGTTATCTCTATCTGTACATCCGTAGTATCATTCTGTGAACAAAACACAACATAATGTTACATTCAAAATACTTGGACAATACAGCAACTAGCAGCAGCATATAGATGTTTTATAAAATAATTACCACAGTTACGGAGGCTGATGCCTTCTCTTCGGCTTGTGCTCCCATTTCTATATTATTTATTGTATCATTCTGTGAACAAAACAACACAACGTTAATTCAAAATACTTGGACAAAGGTAGCATTTTTGCGATATTTTATTTCAGAAAATAAGTATCACGTGTTTAAGGATTCCATTTCATTATACTGATTTAAATTTTGAATATGCATAACTATATATATATATATGTATATATAGAGGAAAACATGTAATTTTCAGCGTAAACGAAGTAGTATGCAATATGTCAAAAGTTACATAGGTTATGTAGGCAAATATAAATTTAAAAAAGATTTGAAATTCATATTAGGTACATAATTGAGTACTTACTTGATTTGAAAGATAATCATCTTCTAAATTCTTCATTAATTCGTCCAAAATGTCGGGATTTCCGTCAATAGAACGGCAAGGGCTTTCTGGGGGTGATTTACGTGTCACATTCATATTTTTTTCTTTTGCCAATTTCGCCACCAAACCGACCATATAACGTCCGCGACTTGTCATTTTGAAATGAACAAAGATCAATAATGACGAAATTAATAATATTTTAAAACACACCGCAACAATAATCTTCACAAAGCACGCAAAACTCGATAAACAACACGAAAACACACGGAGCTGTACCGACTCGTTCGACCGCAACACGAACACTGTCGTCTGTCAATGTGAAAAATTCATAGGTAAAACGACATAAATCCTTTGTTTGTCGAATTCCCAATCTGTAGAAAGCGTACACGCCACCTGTCTGTTTTCTGCGAATTTGTAGGTACTACCACTACCCGCCGTTTATTGTTTTACAAGAAACAGTCAGGTACTCGTGTCTGGGTTTAACTGAACCCTTCTTGTTGGGTACCTGTATAATAAAATAATACGCAGAAAACAGCCCGGCTGGCTTTTGTTGAATGTAATAACAAAATTTTATATGATTTTGTCAAAAAGCAAAAGCCATACAGCGGACTTTGACTGTTTTCTGTAGAATTCGAATATGTATTTTTGTGATTAGATTCATCAAAAGGGAGTGTGTCTGTCTGTGTTCTGCAAAGTGAACAATTGCAGATTGAGCGAACTGATTTTTTTTCAACGTATTTTTTATGAAATATTTATATGAAAGGCCCCTGGTTGGTTTTTGTAGACTGTAGTATTAGACATTTTAAATCTCGTAAGACAAAAAACTCAAATATACGTAATTGTGGACTGTCTGCTTTCTGCATAACTACGTTCAATTGAAATTCATTGAAACATAATTTTTCAGTATGGTATTTAAAGATTTTTCAACAAAGTTATACTTACTTATCACATGGTTGTTAAAGCGTAATATTGTTTTCAAAAATTATATGGGTCATTGCTACTAATTATTGTTATCTTTTTTTTTACTTAGTAACATCAAGTTTAAATTTCATAGTTCAACTATAACAAAACTACTACATCATTTTTTAAATTAAGTCAAAATTGTATATAGCGTAATTTGGCTCTGACATTGTATTTATTGCGCATACTGTGCCGGACAACTTGGTAACCCTGTTGTAATATTATCAAGACACTTAGGACACTAGCTCAGATACCAACTCATTATTATTTTATATATATATAGTCAATCAATGTACCTTCTTATTTTGTAACATTTGCGACATTATTCTGCAACACCTCATACATGTATGTATATAAGTATTTGTAATTTATAGCCAGAGATTTTGTTTTGGGAATGGATATATTCCTAGTCGGCCATGCCTATACATTCAAATTGCATACAGACAACTAAAGAAGCTTGAATTATATATCTTACTCTTTTGTCATCATCCAAGTATTTTGTAAAAATCCATAACCTAACAATATTCTGAACTTGAACATTTCTGGAATTGGAGTATCAATTAAATTTCTTCTGTACATAATAGTGTATTTTGCAACACTTTAGTAGTTGCAAGTGTGTGACATTGATATTCATTTAGAAAACATTATTTACGTCCTGCAATGTCTTAAGAGATGAGTAATATTTTGTGTGCAGAGGAAAAAAGTGAAATGTTGTTCACATTTTGTAGATTTTGAAAAGTGAAATTGTTGATCAAGTTGCTAATATGTATAGGTGCTATTTAAGATACAATACACTTATTTAAATTATTGGAAATATTACACATGACAAAATAAAGCAATGACATCCACCCCATCACTATGAGTTTGTACAGTCTCTTCTGTAAGTTTATATTTGCTGTTACGTAAAGAAATAAATTCTTATTAAGTGTTTTGTATTATTCCCTTTTTATTTCAGTTATGCAATGAAAAGTTTATGGTGATTAATTTATTAAATTAAAAAATATATTATAGATAATTATGTTGTTTTATTTATGTATGTAAACACTTCCATAACATTTCCTTAAATTAATCAATAATAAGACTTACAATGAATGCACAACAAATAATATGTAAATACATACACAAAAACAATACATAAAATTATAATAAAACAAACAAAACACTTAAGATCAATACGTCTTTGGTCATAGATTGGTAAAAAAACATAATTTTATGTATTATGCGTGTTAATAATATATGAACAAATAATGTACAATTGCCTCAAATATAATAAAATAAAATGGTGTTTTTTTTACCCATGACTTTATTTGGCATACTCAATTCAACACAGGTTGCATACAATAAAGCTTTAAAAACATTAAAAATATATACAGGGGCCGTAGACAAACCGTACTTAGCGATCGACTACTGGCGAACTTTTCGAGAATCTACCTACATGTACCGTGTAATTATGCGTTATTGTCGAAAATTCGTTTGTAGTTGATCGACATGTGCGTGTTTGTTTAGGGGTTCAGGTTGCATACAACAAAGCTTTGAAAACAATTAAACATAATATAGAGGTTGCATACAATAAAGCTTTGAAAACAGTAATATTATACTTATACAAAGGTGACCAAACACATCCTCCTTTTTATGATCCTTTCCTCTTTAAAAACTAAACAAACTTACAAAATATCCTTTAACATAACCAAGGATATCATGAAATCTTAAAATTGCCCATACCTTATTGAAAAACGACAAAGGGAGATACAAATTTGAACACCTAAAAAAAATACCCAGCTTTTGAAAACTCAACCAAATCGTTGAATTCTGGGAATATATACAAAATCTAGAAAATATCCTCACCTTCGCTGTAAAAAAAATTGGTCGCCTTACTAATATTCATCATTACAAAGAATTCAGATCAAATCAGATCTTGGCAAACATAAAATATAAATAAATGATAATATGTATACAAGTAAAATCTATAATAATTACAAATTAAGAAATAATTGGAATGCATTTTATAATAAATATCTGCGATCAGCTTTCACTTTGGAATGTAAAGACATTGATTGTGGAATGTTAATGATCCACATTTTGAGTATGGGGTTAGATTTCTTATTTCTTGCACTGTATGATTTCTATCGCAGTCTTACCTAAAGTTTGCAACCCACAAAAGTATATAATGTAGACATATATAATAAGATGAAGTGTACTTCTTTTATGGAAAGCGACCCACTATATTTCATTAGAATGAAATTACCATTTTCATTTATATTTTTTACATAATAGTAGTTATTAAAGGTGGCAGATTCAATTTATTTTTTAATGTCTATTCAGGCAAAGCAGTTCATACGGAAGCTACTTATCATATCTTAAAATAAGTACAATTCTATTGGACAACGGCTCATGTTAGAAAAGACTTAAGATTAAATTGGTTAAGCAGCATGACTCTGGTTCGCATTAGTACCGGGCATGGCATCAGGGTTTGCCAAAGGATCTAATTCAGCAAATATCTTGTACCATGCAGACATGTCTTTCCTTTCCACATCTTGTTTTTTCTGTGGAACAGTTTCCTTACTAGAACTGGATGCTTTTCCCACGTTTAATAAATTTGCAAAATTTTTGGTTTCTCTTTTCTCTTCATTCAATGGAGAATTTTCATTATCTAAAAATGTTTTACTCTTATCCAACAGCGAATCCTGTAAAAAAGACAATGTTTAACCTTTAGTATGTTTAGCCGTTAATAGTATACTTTAGGCAGTCAACGGTGCACTGATCACCTATAAAGAACACAATTTTTCATAAGGAATTGCATTTGAGGGGGTTCTGAGTGTGTACCTATTACATGTTAGTACATGGAATTTTATTTTTAGTTTGCTTGGTATGTTTTTTTAGTGTAGTGTACCTGTAGCAATTGTGAAGGAAGGAACATCCCGAGCTGTCCAAATGCATCATAATTATTTAGATTGAGTCCTGCTAAATCAGAGTTGATATTACTGGTTGTGCTACCATTTGTATCAGTGAATAAATCAATGATTTGATTTGTTTGTTCAGCAGGGTTTGTGGTAGCAGGATTTAATAAATCATTAGTAATGTCTGGTTTGGGGATCGGCTTTTGAACATCACATTTCTCATTCTCTGATTTTTGATCCACATCTTTGTATTCATCCTGAAATATGTTTTTAAGATAATTGGTTAATATGTTGAATTCCCAATATTGGTGTCCGTACTCAGCAAATGAACAATTGTTCCGTCTGTCTTTTCTTTCATTTTTCATTTGTATATAGACAAAGAGAGAAACTGAACATATCAATTGTCCAGTTCCATAAATAAGCAAGTCATCATTTTTGATGTTTTTTGGTAATA
This sequence comes from Athripsodes cinereus, assembly GCA_947579605.1. Lineage (NCBI taxonomy): Eukaryota > Metazoa > Arthropoda > Insecta > Trichoptera > Leptoceridae > Athripsodes > Athripsodes cinereus. The sequence goes on from OX388314.1 coordinate 13,619,358, forward strand.
TACACAATCAACACCACTTTTACAATTCCAAAAACAAATAAGTAACTATAAAACAATACACAGTTCCCTTTATATATTTAATATTTCGCTATGGAAAAAACATGTTATCATCATCATCACCCTCAATGCTCCTTTCAGTAGCACAGGGCAGAAACTAGCCTCGTCTATTCAGAGTGACTCTGCGCCAATTGCGTCACATCTTCCCATAACATTCCCAACAGTTTGTTGTGGGAACGGTGTATTGTGAAAGAGGGAGACTTGGGCCATCCGAACTCTTGGGGACGAAAGAACAGTGCTCCTTTTGGCCAACTATCACCGGGCATTCTCAGAACATGACCCAGCCAGGACCATCATCTCTCGTGTATCAGGGAAATTACAGATCTATTCCATAAATGAATATTTCAAATTGATTAATTACTAGACAGAACAAGGACAATGTATCTCTTTAACAATAATAATATAAGTTTATAGTGTATTTCAATTTATTTTTAAAGAGAGTGATTTTGTGAATACAATACATTTCTACTTTTTGAGTCATGGAACTGGACACGCATATTGAAAAATATTTCACATTTACCTTATTATTTTTGTAGATTGCTTACCTGGAAAAATAACATTTGATCAGAAATTTCTTGGTTAGAGGCTTCACCTTGTTCTCCATCTGTGGGGTTTTGTGAAAGTTCTTTCAGAATAGAAAAATCATAAGGTTGGGGAGATGCAAGACCATTAGCTGTAGTCATAAGGGCTTGAGATGTTTTAGAGGCAAATGTAAACAGTGAATTTTGGTAATTCACTAGAGCATGGGAAAACATATTACACCTAGCTGCAGCTAACAAGTCAACCTGAAATGATAACAATTATGAAAGTGATTGTTCTAATAATCAAATACTAGCCATAAAAAATTGGTGGTATACTTCAAAATAGGACATGAATTAAATACATATTAATATAGACTAAATAGTTCATACTTAATACCTTTTGTAAGCAGTCAAGAGTCAGTTTATCAAAAAGGCGCTTACTTTCTCTAACTTGGGCTTGAGCTTTTCTAAACTTATGAACCCCTCTGCCTGTGTCGGGATCTAGTTGAGCACTGGCTGCTTTCATCCAGCTCAAAGCTGCTCGGTACTCTGTCCTAGCCCTCTCCATAGCATTTATTGTCATACGAGTGTCACTTACAGCTCTACCTCTGAATGTTTCCACCTCGTGGTAAAGCCTTAGCAAAGGGTTTCTCATATTCATTCTTTGTTGACCTGAATAAGATATTCCTTTCCCTGCAACTGTCATCAACTTGCCCGCGCCACTTCCTCCTCCTTTGCCAGCGTCTTTCAGGAATCTTCCTACAGCATTCTCTTCTTGAGCTAGAACACACATTCTCTCTTGATACTGATCTATGACACGTTGTAATAATATACAGCTGTCTGATATCGAACGAAAAAGCTCGAGCTTTGCGTCCAGTTCAGCGTCCGAAGAAACAATACATTCATCTTCCTTGGAACCAAGTTTACTTAAAACAGTTTTTTTGGTAACCCAATATTGGTGCTGCATCTTTAAAACGAAAAAATAAAAATATAATTCATGTAAGTCACGAACACCCACTACTCGCAATCGGTTTTATCAAAATTTTAATATGGTGACATTCATAAACAACCCGCATGCGTCAAAATTGACATCTGTCAAAATAACAAAGAAACTTCATAGATAATTTGTCAACTTTTATCAGGTTCACCAACAAAACAATTTCATGTTTTATTCACTCAAACCCATGGAAGGGGTGGGTATTCACACTTATTCATTTCCAGTGATCACTTTGGATGATCCTCCAAAATGAAAAGGTTTGAACAGACATTTCATCAATAGTGATCACTAACCATGACGGATGAAAGCGATGACTACCGGACATTTGTTATATTAATTTGTTTTAATTTTTAATGGGTGTTATTTTTGATTTTTTTTTATTTCGTTAATTATTTTTTTTACGAAAATATGTCAAACGACATACAATAGACCATTAAAGTATGACGTCACAGCTAAATCATTGAGGGGCATCAGGCATCCCAGCACAACAGACGTTTTCGGTGTAATATTAGGTGGAACGCCTAAAGAATACCTAATAATCAAAAAAACTGTCAGTGTCGATTTTGTTATTATTTTGTCGTCTGACTTTCTTTTTTTTCTCTTAAGTAGCATTCACATTGCTTCACTTTGGATGATCATCCAGAGTGTCAGGGTCAAACCTGTTCATCGAAAGTGAACACGTCTGTTCACATTTGTTCATCCTATGCTTTCACTGCCGTGTCAACACTCACGGTCATGTTGTATGTAGTTTGACGTATTTTCGTATAAAAATAATTAAACAAATTCAAAAATTAAAAATAACACATAAATTAAATTAATATACCTCTCGACTGCATAATAATTTTGTACATGATTCTGACATTCAATACAAATTCATAGAGAATTAAACAAATAAACTTGTTTATGGTCGTTTCAGTGAAAGGACCTTTCATCAAAATTATGACGAGTGGTAATCTCTTTCCTCCGTCATTGCTAGTGATCACTATTGATGAAACGCCCGTTCACATTTGTTCATCTTGGAGGATCATCCGGAATGATCACTGAAAGTGAACGTATGTGAACGACCCTTTACGGCATAACATCCTATAAGGATGATTTGCGCAATCTGACTGTTTGCCCCCCAAGTAAAAGCAAATCCATAGACAAGACCACGTGACCTTTAATGGTCTATATGACCGTGAGTGTTGGCATGGTATTGAAAGCATAGGATGAACAAATGTGAACAGACGCGTTCACTTTCGATGAATAGGTTTGACCCTGATACTCTGGATCATCATCCAAAATGAAGCACGCTTTCATCCATCATTGTTAGTGATCACTAGCGATGAAATGCCTGTTCAGACCTTTTCAATTTGGAGGATCATCCAGTCCAGAGTGATCACTGAAAGTGGATAAGTGTGATAATACAATTTGAAACAAGTGTTCCTTTGTAAACAGAGACGTCTCTCTGCGAATTAACAAACAATAGTAGAAAGGAACACTTGTTTCAAATTGCATTATTATGGAATTCTACTACGTGTGCACCGACACAATTAATAATGTATAAGTGTGAATACCCCTCAATAGTAAAAGCATATATATATTTCCAGTCGAGAGATTTGGGGATTTAATGCAACTTTACCAATCGATGATTTATTTAGGGTTGAATTTGATATACAACAAATTTAATCCATTTTGCTATAAAAAAGAATAATAATCAGATTCTTTAAAATTACAACTGTGTGACTCATCCACAAATATCTTATACCATTGTCCGTGGTAGTATTTACTACCGGAATGGCCGCCATGACTGTCACGGTATTCGGTGTGTTTGTGCTATAATTAAAATTAAAAATATGACATTATTTGTTCCGTGAGAGTGTTTTCGACAAAAAAATATAATTGATAAATATGTATTGTTCAACGGATAAAACTTTGCCAAGTGGTTGTAACTCTAAGAGCGTTGTCAAAGATGGTAAGAGGCACTGTCACATTCCATATTAATATATTTTATATTTATACACACTCTTCCACAAGTTATGTATTTACATTCTTCGTTGATAAGTGGTATGTTTTCATATTTATTTTACAAAAAAGTTCTAAAGTACATAGTGATAGTTTTGTCCTTGGATTTCGCAATGTTATTATTTTACTTTTGAAAAGTGTAGGCGAATTTCGATTAACCTTTATCTGTTTGATACATGCTACACATCTTTGATTTATTCTTATATTGTGTACAAATAAATCTTTTACCAGAATGTACAACGTCTTCTTATGTAGTTTGTGTTTAAACTTATTATTCCAGAGTTTGTTTCAAGTTTTTGGGTCACTAACCCATAGTTATCAAAAAGTAGCATTCGCTTTGTAGCTATAAACAACGTAAATGATGTACATACGTTTGTCTTAATCACGATTTTATATTGTGATTGGATTATTAGGCACGTCAACTTTGAGATATGTTGTACATATACATACCTATTTGCCACTTTTCGGTTTTGATCACCAGCAAATATTATCAAATCCGGCCTTCTTTTATATGAAGGTCAGAATTCGATTTATTTTATTGATGAATTAAATTGAATTGTGCACGTTTAACTGGAATTAAATTAGAAGCACGCTTACTTTTTTGACAATAGCTTTCGCATGTGGAACAAATGAAAATCCCCGATTCAGAGTGACACCCAGATACCGAACTTCATCGACCTCCTTAACAGGTAGACCATCCATTCTTAGCACCGGATTCCTTCTCCGACTCAATGTTTCCTCTATCCAGTTTTATGTGGTGAGAAACACTTTCCCTACCACTGGCAAGGATACGCTCAATCGCGATCGTAAATTTATTTTCAATATCTCTCCTGGTCTCCCCCGAGAGAAGCAGAAGAGCATCGTCCGCGTATGCAATAATAGTGGAGCTAGACGGTAGTATCAGTGCTAAAAGATCATTAAATTAAATATTCTAGAGAAATGGATTCAAAACCGAACCTTGCGGGCACCCTTTACTTCTCTTTCAATAATAGGTCCCGCGTAAGTAATCATCACCGAACGTTTGCCAAAATAACTGCTGATAAGGTTCGGGGATAGCCTCGCGACTGTAGTTTAGTTTATGTACATAACACAATTGTGCTAAGAAAATCGAGATATTTTTGGGAGTAGATTACAACAGGAAAACAATTAATGTTGATGTGCACGATGTTTGGTTCGCCAATATTGGCAAAAATGTGTGGTGTATTAATAAACAACTATGTTTTTTTCGTTCATGTTGACTATAAAAAGACGTAACCCGTATACTTCTAGAATAAATAAAAAAATATTAAAATGTCAATAGGCTACTTACTGTAACCATTATTACAAAGTATGTAATTAATATTGCAAGGACGTAATTAATATTGTAAATATAATATAATAATATTCTGTAGTATGATTTTAGAAGAGGAAGGAAGGGTGATGATAATCACTAATGATACTCCCCTTCTATCTTCCATCTCTGTTTTTTATTCTACATTTAGCATACCATCATCTACAATGGCGGCAGTGATTGCGATAATAAATCAAATACATAAAGAGGGTGGGAAATATAAAATTTGGGGTTTAACGCTTTACTAACATATCTATATCATTATTTTAATCCAAGTGCCAGTCTGGCCAGTTGGCTTCTCCACCATATCTACAGGTCTATGTAACATAAAGTTTTATTTCACGACAAAGCACTCGAAATCAGTTTGCTCGTACTCGCAATTTGCAGGATTGATTTTCACAATTATTATTTTTTATTTCAAAAATGAGTGCCTGTTAGACAGTTAATAACGAATATTTAATCAAAATAACCATTTTCCCTCACGTTTCACTCCGTAATTGAGCACTCTGTTACTAAAAAGTAAGATAAGTATTATATTTTTTTTCTATGTGGAAGAAATCACTTGAGATTTTATTATAGTGTGAACATCTCGCGTCATTATAATTGTTATCGTTATCTGAAATTAATTTCGGTTTATAATGTTTCGTTTACGATGATGTGAAATATAAAGTATGTTAATAAATATAAAATCATTCTGGTCTAAAAAAGGTACATGGATGTATTATACAATTATCACAGTCGGAGGAACTAAATTCTATATTAGGTAGGTATATACGACACACACGTATATATGTAAGAAATCAATATTGGATGATATTATTACAAACAAGTGAATACCTCATGTCTACACCGGAAGTTAAATAAATTACTATTTTTGGGTAATATACTCACTGCATCGGCTAAAAGCATCGATATATTTATTTATGGTCGTACATACGGCTTACGCCGAGATCGGTAGGATCAAGGAATCAGTGTACTGGGGCATCAAGTAGTCTCTCTAGAAAGCCTTGGTTCTATAATTCCAGGTTTTCCAGGTCTGAGATTGTCGCATTGACTCGCATGCGCTTTAATCACGACAAATTACAGTCATCTTTTTAGGATAGGTTTAGTCTTGTCCCCTTTTTGCGAGTGCGAGCTCGATATGGATTCTCTGGACCATGTCTTCCTCGGTTGCCCAATAAGAGACTCATACGATTTTGTATTACAAGATAACTGAAGTCCAGTATCAGATCAACATGTCTTGCCTATTGCAAACTGATACCCTTTCTGTATAGGTATCTTAATTTTTTTTAATATCCGACATTTTTTTTACTATCTCATAGATTAATGCCTTAAAATTATGTGATACCTTCTAAAAATATTGTACTTGGAACAAATCGTCCCACAAGGGACGGGATGCCGTAATCTTATAAATAATAATAATACGGCTTACGCCTTTGACTCGTTGTGACAATAGGTATACATTCAATTATATTACGTTACACCACATTACATAACCCTCCTTTACACGAGACTTGTCTCTATAAGGAGGATGTTAAAATTTAAGTTTTTATAAAATAGTCTATGTATTGTTTGTCTCTACATTGTGGCCTTAAAGCTCTCCGCTATTCTCCGATTAAACACAAACAGGGAATTTATACCTACGAAATTTTATAACTTTGTATTTATGTATATTATGATATGACGTAGAGAATTTACGGTGTAATTGCACCCTTAATATTTCAGATTTATTTCAATGTTATTTATAACGTATGATACAACATAAAATGATTTTGTTACATATTATTTATTTCCTCGTGTCTTTTTCATATTGTAATTTAATTGTTGTAAATTGTTTCAGTGTCGGATTTAAGGTAACCTAATTCGTAATCTTCGGAATTTCGTTATATCAAAAGTTATCGATAATTTATCTTTTTAGTATCGCCAGTGAGTTTGATAAGGATATGAACGGTAAATACAATAATGGTGAACATAATCTACCTACCTACAATAATACAAATACCTACATAATAATAGATAATATATGTAGTTACAATATTTTTTAAACTCAATTAGATAACTACTTCATTATGCCCTATGTTATGACTTATAAGGTACCAATTATATCGTAGCATTTACAATGAAAATAATACATAATTATGACAAGATGCGAAAGAAATGTGCAGGAATAGATCTATATGGCGTTCCATTCTCACTGCCTACCCCGCTTGGGACACGGCGTGAGGGTATAGATAGATAGAATTATGTTTTTGTCTAAAACATAATGTTGTAGAAACCTCGATATAATTATTCATATCAGAAGATGTAAGTAAGTTACAATTATCACTAATTATGGTTTATTATTGTGGCTTTGATTAAACCACATCATCTTGTATTTATTTTTATGTTATTGCCATAGACATATCTTTGGTTATTGCAATAAATTACCATTTAGCCCTTGGTTCGATGATGCGGGGCTTAGTAAAAAAGTACATCAGTGATATGTCGCATACGGCTGGAAATAGTTCCTCATCGCATCGGAACAAAATCGGTGTCAAGAATGATTCTACTTGCAATATTGTGGAGGAAACGAGAGAATTATCGACCACGTGTTATCTGTCCTCAACGTTTTGATAAATGCCAAAGCGAATGTCTTACTTTCTAACCTCTCAGAACAATTCCAATATCTGTTTGAAATGTCTTACCTACGCCTCCAATTCTCACTTGATGTTGAACATAATAGGTATATCTAACGCGCTTCTATATTTGAAGCCATCGGGAGAAACTTCTTCGCTCTCATTGTTGTTTTATTTTAAATATCGAGTACCTAAATAATATATTGTGCCCTACTCACTCTACACTTTTTACTTCTTTTGTGAATGAAATATGGATCATGTGGTCATTCGAGGATCAATAGCTGAATCTTATAGGCCTATTTTGTAAAACGGAGATTTTTTTTTAAAATATATATCTGGGTTTGTTATAAACCCAAATACAACCTTATACACCTTTCACACTAAGCTAAAAGCTTGTGCCGTGAAAGGGGAGTTGGCCGGCACCTGGGATCGAACCACGGACCCCTTGTTCTGGAGACCGAGACTCTACCTCCAGGCTACCGACGAACTCATATGTTCTGAATATATTAGGTACCTACCGTATGAGTGTGGCTTTTGATTTCTATCAGTGTTTTCTTATTTGTGTGTAAGTTATAATAATTTGTACTGAATGTATGTATGAGATATTGGAATACGGAGAACTTTGAGTATGCCGTGTGTCTAATAAGTAGGTATTGATTTCTTACCCAATGATGACATAATGCTACATATGTCGTCAAACCACTTACATATTGGTCTGGCTTGAAATACGGTACAAAATTATTTATCAGCCATCGCCTCATACCTATGCAGTTCTCCGTGCTCAGGGTGATAGATCCAAATATTACCTTACCTTACCCTTGACTATGCCTAATAGACACTCCTCAGCTAAATATGTAGCACAGTATTCTTTTTCGTTTATTCACATAACATTTGTTTTTGTGAATAACTTAGCCTATGTCTGTGTCATCATTATCATTATTTTTGCACAATGTTTTCATTTGTTGTTAATATGTATGTTATTGCAGTACCTAGTACCTACGTATGTTGCACACTTGTATGTCATTTGTTTTTATAGATGAGAACAAGTGCTTACTTTATCACCTGTCTAGGATTTTGTTGGATTGAAAGCTTCCTTATATTTAAAAAAAGTTTTTCGTCCTCATTGCATTTGCTTCGAATGATGACTAAGATCTGAAGAAATAAATGAAAGTATGAGAGTCATGTATTATTTCACAATAGATTATTCCACAAGATAGATAATAATGATATAAAATGAAACCGGCATGTTGCAATAATATTTGTGTAAATATTTGATTATGTAGATTAACAGCATATTATGTAGGTAGTATATCATTAGGTTCACTTATTATTATTAGACACCTGTGAGTGTGGTGCTGTACAGGATCACAGTCACCTGTTTTCATGTCCCCAAACAGGAGTGACATGCACGCCCGAGGACGCACTACTGGCGAATGCCGGGGGTGTCCGGGTGGCCGAACATTGGAAATACAAAATTTGATGGTGTTCCGGACACGGAAAGTAAGTAAAGTAAGTAAGTAGTACTTATATTTATGTATGTGTTATATATGTACCTAGGATATGATACAGTATTATGATAATAATATAGCTGAGTGTACATTATCACCATTCATTATTATCAAAATGTTTGTCCTACATTCGGGTGTTGCGCAGAGTAATGGTCCCGGTATCCCGGCAGCATCCCGTATGATCCTCTCTCCTCCCCGGCGTTCCCTCGCCTACTGCCTTCCCTCTCTACCCTCGCTACGGTATACGGTCTACGGACCGTAGAATTAGTATCCCTCCATTCGCTCCCGCCCCTCTACGCAGGCTGCACGATAACGTAAATGTACTCGGTTAACAGCCAGTTCTAAATATTAAACTACCCTAATAAGACGTTCTTTTGTATCGAGTGCTCTATATAACTGTCATTTAATATAAGTACCACCGCACATTGGAATAGTCTTTGTATGCCATAGATTAATGTTACTATACTCGCATTCTTAAATGTGGAATGATTAAAGTGTGGAGTTTGGGTGATATGTTTGTTATAAAGTTATAAAGTGTTGTAATATAGTTTTTGTTTGTTTTGCACTCTCGAGTGGTGTGTCGGGCATTTGGAATAATATATCTATCGTCAGTTGGTCGCCCACTCGTCGGCCACGAGAGCCACTTCTTCTGCAACAGTGACTATATACAGCCAAGGTGTTTACCTCGGAAGGTGGGAGTTTAAAGCATTTTTGAATATATAATATATATACTATTTCTGTTCATAACCGCTGTATTTTATGCGCAATTACATCATTTTATTTATTTACCGCCTATGTCTATCTCTTAATATTATATTAAATACCTACCTAGATATTATTATTATTAAAATGTTAAGTTAATTTCTGTGATAGGAATGTGCCCCCAAATTTAATTGTTTTTTTGTCAACAATAGAAATAATATATGTACTATTTATCTTAATTAGATCATTATGAGTTTATATTGTTTTCTTACAATGTGTCTGCAGATATAACTTTCTTTGTAATTAGTTTTCAGATTTTCCATGAATATTGTAGTAAAAGTCATATTGGTGAAAAAAATTATCAATGTCATAGGTATTTTTAAATTCTCCCAAATTGATTTTTATTCTGTTTTATTGTTACTTTCTTATATGTGCTTTCTGTATGCTATATGAGCTCACCAGGTGTTTCTTGGTCGGTCTCTATAATTTCCGCTTTTGGTCTTTGGCCCTCCGCGATGTTGATGGGCATGCCTGGGTGCCTGACGATATGGCCAATCCCATTTGCTCGTTGTTATTAACATCTCTTCTTTTTTCTACCCGTTTCGACCATTAGACCTTCAGCATACGTGTATTTGTAGCACCACATCTCGAAGGCCGCCAACCATCCGCTTTACACTCTTGCCGATGGTCCACGTCTCGTCACCATGAAACAGAATGCTACACAGGTACATAGTTTCTATGGTACCCGCTGGATATTCACTCCATTTATGGCAATGTTTGCAGTCGCCTCACTTCTTCCAACAATCATAGATTTGGTTCGTCTTTATTTATTTTTTTATAGCTTGAGAGTCGCGTCATTCAACAATTTTTTAGTATCTGCGAGCAGTGCTGTATCGCCAGCATCTCGAATTATATCAACCTTCTTTCCATTTATTTCCTCAGGCTTGTACCCTCAGACTGTTGCATTGAGAGCTCAGGCTGTTAATTGATTTAATAAAAAAATAATTATTTAGGCAATATAATAAGTAGGTACGTGTATTTATTCCTGTGTAATTACTGGAGCCATTCCAGGTTCCGTCCACAACTTTTTTTATAAGAAAAATTGTTCTTTAAAATGTATAAAAAAAGTGATTCGATAGTATCAATTACCAATGCATATACGAGTAGGTATCTATGTTATGCAAATAGTATTAGCCCAACTTTATAATTAAATTTAAAATAAAAGTTTATACCTCAGTTCCGTAAGGGACATTTTGGCTTACGGAAAATTAAGAGGTTGAAATTCGAAATATTTTATAATAGATCCGTGGGTTCGAATATTTTAAATTTGCTATGAAGGCCATTTTTGTATTTCAAAATCTAATTTTTTAGCCTTGAGATTAATTTACCAGTGGTCTAGCAAAATTACACAAATCATTTTGTAAAACTCCATATTAATTTATGTTAACAAACAAACTATTTTTTAGTTTTACTGCATTTGTTAATAATAGAAACCTGGTTTCGACCTACAAAGTCATTGTCAAAGTCGTTGATATTGTTAGTAAAATTTTATGACGGGGTGAAAATTGGAAAACAATTAAAACTAGAATCAGAGGCTCCAATGCACTGTGAAATTACTAACCGCTGATGTCCGTTGACTTCTCATATGTAAAAACAAAAAAAACATGTTACTAAAAAATAAAAACACAATCTAAAATGTTATGAAAATTTGGCCCATTATTTTTGAAATGCCTCACTGTGAGTACACGTTACTAGTGATTGCTGCCATTTCGATAACCATTTGCTAGATCGATAGTTAAATAGATTAGTATCTATTGTCCACTGTAGTGATTTGTTAAATTTGATTTCTGATAATGATGAGTATGTACTATATAGGTATATCTACATAATATTGTCATAATGTGTGTACTGGACACGCCTATTATTTACACACAAAAAATCTGAATGTCAATAGTTTGAATGACGTTTAATCATGGAATTCATTAACAACCATTGTGCTATAGTTTCGTAAGCATTGCAAATTAAAGTAAATTGTATTCTGCTGTAGCGTGCGTGTCACCGACTCATCACTGTGTAGGTAAACGTTCAAACATATTATAGGATGTAGCGAGTTCATGTTGAAGAATTTAATGAATATTCTCCATCGGAATTTGTGACACTGTACTTTGCTTGGGTATAACATGTGTGTCCCTTGTGCTGCGTCAGCATAATATGATATCATTTGATTTGTAATCTATTATAAACTAGCTGGCCCGATAAACTTCGTACCGCCTAAGAATCAATGAATGATTACATATATACATCTTCTTCCCCCTGTCCTAGTTCGGTCGGGGGCCCATTGCCCCTAGGTATCTCCTCCAGAGATCCCTGTCCACCGCTGCTTCCAGGACCTCTGGCCACTCCTAACCAAGCCTTTCAACACACAGGTTCGACACCTGCCCTTGCCAGCTTCTTCTAGGGCGGCCCACTGGTCTACTGCCCTCTCCCACTGACTTTATGAATGATTAATATTATTAATCTCTTTACAAACTCCCGTAATTATCCAAGTGTCATCATAGGTATAGTGTAAAAAAATAAAATTCATTTGGAACTTTCGCAGTTTAGCGGCCCCACCCGTTGTCGAGTACTTTTTTCCATAGGAAAAGTAACATTTTCGAAACTTGAGGAAGCCTCCACTCCACTAGCCTTTCTGTGTATGAGTCTAGTAACATGCCCTGCCCATGATCATTTCAACCTTGCCACGGTTTCGGCGACATCCATTAACTCCCGACCTTCTACGTATCTCAGTGTTCTATATGCTATTAGAGAGTTTTATTTGTGCTTCCTTAGTGCCATTCGATCCGGTTGACTTGATAGAAGTTGGAAGTTTCTGCCCCATAGATCAATTCTGGCTGCACACCCAAAATCGATTTTTTTTCTGAAGCTCAGTAGCCTAGTTATCCCAAGACAGTACTATAATATTATCACGTAGATATTTTTATTAATTTTTTTCTTATTAATTGTCAACATCAACATTCCCTTCTATTAATTGGTTGTCAATATCAACCTTACCGCTAAGAACCAGATTTGTCATCACTCTTGTTTAAGTTGCATTGACAAGGAGCCAACCTTCATTGTCTCTTGCATCAGCTACCTCGACATTTCTGTGCCTCCTTGTGATCCTCAGATATCAACACGATGTCATCTGCGAATCTTAGGTTGTTCAGTTGGACTCCGTCAATTTTAATACCATTTTTTTTATCTATTTAACACTCTTTTATTATAATGTTAATAGTGTAGGTTACATGTGCAGTACAAAACTAATCCTAATCTCAATTTATCGCGATAAAAATAGTAAGAAATTAATGTATTATTTCTTTATTCATCGATCGTTTTCTGTTTGTGATTCTTTTGAATTTATTTGTATTGCAAACATGTCTACACATATATTGTGTTTTAGTTTTAGCAAGTTTCCTTATACCATTGTTATGTGTTTTTGTAATTAAAGAATCTTATTACCATACACAAAATGAGTGGGTATATGTGGTTCCTTTCCCGTTGTTATGTATCTACGTTTCTGTATCACATCATAAGCATCTATGGTTTCTTCTTCTTCTTTAAGTGCCCTCCCGGGTCCCTCCAACGTTGGCGATCCACTCGGCGAACCTGACCCTGTCCTGCGCCGCTCGGAAACCCTCCAAACTTTAGATGCCGGTCCTCCCCCTTAGGTTTCGCAGCCAAGACACCTGTCTCCTACCGGCCCATTACCCTGCGTATAGGCCCATTGCCCTGCTGCCTTCCTTTGGCAAGATTCTTGAGGTCTTGGTGAGGAACCGGCTTGCTGGGGCACTTGTGCCGGGGGATCCAAAGCAGTTTGGCTTCAGCCGGGGATTATCCACAGAGCACGCCATTGATGCATGCATGAAATGGAAGAATGAAAGTAAGGAGAAGAATGTGCTGGGTGTCTTCCTTGACATAGCTGGGGCTTTCGACAATGCGTGGTGGCCACTTATATTGGCTAAGCTGAAGATACGGGGGTGTCCCCGCTGGTTGTTCGATGTCATCAGTAGCTACTTCAGCAACAGGTCAGTGGTGATCACTCACGCAGGACATTTGGTCGAACGGATCGTTGATATGGGCTGTCCGCAGGGTTCGGTCCTGGGACCGTTCCTGTGGAACGTCCTCTTTGATGATCTTTTGAGAATGGATCTTCCACCTGGCTGCACAATTTTCGCATATGCTGACGATGCTCTCCTCTTGCTATCTGGTAGCACTAGGAAAGCGATCGAGGACAAATTTAAAACCGCGATCGAGCGCATCCTGACGTGGGGTAGTGTGAATAGGCTTGTCTTCTCACTGAGCAAGACCTCTGCGATGTGGTTGATGGGTACGCTTGGAAGGGGCAGAAACCCTGTTCTCCGGATGAGTGGAGTACCCGTAAGGGTGCTGGATGAAGTGCGGTACCTGGGAATTGTTCTGGACAGAGGCTTTTCCTTTCTCCCGCACGTAAGAGCGACTGCCGAAAAAGCAAAGGTGCTGTTTTTCACCCTTCGCAGACTAAGTCGTGGTACGTGGGGCCTTAGGTCGGGGACTGTGAGGGCCATATATCGGGCGACGTACGTGGCGCAAGTCACGTATGCTGCTCGTGTCTGGTCGCACAGACTTTTGGTGGGCTCTTTGTCGACGGCAGTCTTGAGGGGACAGAGACTCCTGCTACTCGCCGTCACAGGTGCGTATCGTACTGCCGCTAGCGATGGCCTTCCTGTCATCGCTGGTGTGTTACCTGCCGATTTGGAAGTCCTAGACAGTGTGGCCAGGCGTAGGATCAAGGCGGACGGTAGGGCCGAACATCTTGGCGTGTTCATTCAGGTAGAACCTGGAAATAGGGGAATTAGTAGGGCCTTCAGCCGAATCAGAGAGAGAACGTTGGAGGTGTGGCAAGAAAGATGGGATCGGGGGAGAACCGCTAGACTTGTCTACGGTTTTCTCCCGGATGTGAGAGAGAGGATTAAAGGGGCTTCCTGACCTTCAACCACTTTGCCGTACAGTTGGTGACGGGCCATGGGGAGCTTAAGGCCAAGCTCTTCGAACTTGGGCTTGCGGATGATCCATGGTGTGCTTGTGGGACGGGAGCACAGTTTGCGGAGCACATCCTGTGGGAGTGTCCATTGCTGACGGATGCGAGAGATGTAATGAATGACAGTATGAGTGACGACACCCCCAGACCCATCTGGTCTGGGGAGTTGATGACTTGTCCTGGGAATTTCAGGGGCTTTTTGAGATTTGTAGATGTATGGGTGTCTCGGTGGGATCTTATACGTGAGCCGGGCTCACCCCTGGCTTTCCTAGAGGAGCTTGATGGTTGATTTTACCTTGTGTGATTGTAGCTGTCGCGGGCGAACTTATTTCTTCGTCTTTTGTGTTGTCCTGTCTCCCTTGGTGGAGAGTCTTTGGTCTGGGGGGGATGTCCCTTTGGGGAGGGAAGCGTTTTCATCGATGGCCCCGGCATCGGCGGCCCTCGGTTTGCCGTCTTAAATACCCAATTAATGTTTTTGGACACCTCAGCTCGGCGCTCTGTACCAATGTGTATATATGTATATGAATGTGTATATTCAAATTAAAATTCAAATATTTTATTGAGATAATAATAAACACATACAAATATACAATAAGCACAATTATACAAATCTTTATATTATCTGTTTTTTTTTACCCTCAAAATTGAGCAGAGCTCGTGCTTTGAGGGTAAAAATATTTTATATTGTTTTTTTTTATGCTTATGTATTCAGCTGGAAATTCTTTTATTGTTGATATATTTTACGTATGTATATGCTTCTCTCGGCTAGAGGGACATCGAAGGAGTGTAGTCAAAAGATTCCACACGTGGGGTTTTTGGCCGGCCAGTCCTTCAGACTGCCCATCATGGCACCTCTTGTGTGGACAATTTGTTAGTGTAGAAATTTTATCGGATAAATGGAAGTCCCCAAACTTCTGAGCTATCCGGGTGGACGGTGGGTCTCCTTCAATGTCTCCTACCGGGTCCTCGGCATCCCTCAATCTTCCCCTTCAATATCAGTTGGAGAGGGTGCCGAAGGTGGTATTTTTCCCCACGCAGTACATGACCCAGATGTGAAGTCTTCGGAACCTTGATAGTTGACAACAGCTCCCTGTCAACTCTAGCTCGCCTCAGGACTTCGGCATTGGTTACCATGTCTGTCCAGGGAATTCTGAGCATTTTGCGATTGAGCAACGTTTCAAATGCTTCTAATTAAAAAAAATGGTTCGGTGAGTCAGTCTTGGGGGTTCGGTGAAAATCATTTTAAAGGCAAGATAGTTTTGCGAGTTGGAAAAAGAAAAAAATACTGCTATAATTCCTTCAAACCGCCATCACAAGTTTGAAAAACAATGTTGCCAGTTTATTCTAACAATCCAAATATTTTATTTTGTACACCTATATATAAAAATATACCATGTTTTGAATTTGTAAAAATCTAATTTTATTTTTCAAATAAGGAGGGGTTCGGGGAATGCATAATATGTAACTGGTGGGGTTCGGTACCTCCAAAAAGGTTAAGAACCATTGGCCTAGGGTATCCTTTGGTACCTATCCATCTTTTTTTGAAATAAATATTCTGTTGATATATTTATAAACTTAAAACTTTAAAGCAGTTTTTTTGTTTGATATCTAGTAAATATATTTTTCTTGCACTAGTTTGACCTGTGTATTCGTCGTTCACGGTTCAGAAGTCTTCCGCTTTTCGAACTCGTACTCGATATATTAAGTAGGATATCAGGTTGAGTAATGCTATTATCATACCGCTCAATAAGTATGTATATAAAATGAAGTATTACATTGAGTAATATAGTGACTAGTTCAATTGTTAAACAATACCGTGCATTGTCAGCGGTCTCTCCGATACAGTAGTAAACACAAGAGTGGCTACTGAACTAAGTACTATTCATTGTCCACAGTCTACAACTCTACATCACGGAACACGCATTACTAGCACTACTAGCAGTCGTCTCGACACTAGTCATTCGTGCAGCCGGTTCAACCGTTGCATGCTACATCTCGTCAAATCTCTTAATTCAGCTATGTAGGCACCAATGTTTTGAAGCAGTTTCAACTAGTGCACCTTCTAACTTGTTATTTATTAGATCGTTACGAAACAAAGTACCTTTCCTTGTATTGGGTTACTTGCAACATATTATTTTACGCGAACGTTGTCGGTTGTCTGGTGTTTTGTGTCTGGTGCCTGGTGTATATTTGATTTGCATATAGTCTGAACGTAATTCGTACCTACTTTCAGCTTTATTTAGTGTACTGATGCAGTGGATGGGATCGAGGATCACCTGTATTGTGTGTAGTAATTCTAAATATCACATGGCAGTGTTTTGTTATTGTTGTTTATGGTGTTTACATTGTGAGACGTTTGTTTTTGTATGAAAACTTCCTGCATTACACATATTACGGTATGTGAACTTAATGATTCAATAGTACCTACGTAGACTAATAAAACAAACGTATACTTATTTTTTTCTCTTGTGGCATAGCATCCTATAAGGATGATTTGTGCCTAAAAACGTAGATTTATTACATAAAATAAGTTCTATAGAGATAATGATATGATAAGATGATTCATTGTCAATCAGTCCTAGAACTGTTATCAAATATTATACACACTTTTGAACATGTCTTGTGATATTGTGAATAACAATTCTAAGTATTTACGTTCGCAATTATACTTCCTAAATACTGTTGACATTTGTAATTTATCATTTGCTTTATGTTTGAAAGTATATAGGTAGGTACATTACCTCGTAACTACAGGCAAAAATCATGTGATTGCTTGTCTTAATCGATACAGTTTATGGACTCATTTTGGTTTAATAATCCGATATTAGCAAATCATTATTTTACGGTATTAGCGAAATTGAAGTATTAGTAAATATTGATTACACATCATAGTTGAGTTATATAACATTCCGTCAGCCTACCTAACGTCGTTGTTTGATATTAGCGTTGGTAGATATAGATACAGGTTTGCTGTTCTAAAACTGATTAGTCATACTCTGCCTCCCACAGACGCTTACTCACACGGCGACACGGCCTCTGGCGTAATCCTTGCTCTTTATGTACAATAAAGACATTATAAATATTATAAATAAATATTTGACCTGCTGTTATCAGTGGTTTATATACTTAATTACTATTTCATTCTGACACTCCATAACTGACTTATTATATAGACATTTTTTTATTGATTATTATTATTTTGATCTTGACGTATGAATTTGTAATGTACTTGTGTGATTGTGTGCGAATGTTTTTGTTGTTGTTGTTGTTGTTATCTGACATAATTTATAAACATGTAAAAGGCTCACGCCGTATATAATTGAAATTCACTGTGTCGGTGTTTAGGTAGTAGAATTCCATATTGAAATAATAAAACAAATGTTTTATTCTACTAATGGTTTATTATGTGAGAGAGACGTCTTTCGTCTGATGAGGACATTGTCAATCTCAGATTGACAATGTCCTCATCAGACGAAAGACGTCTCTCTCACATAATAAACCATTAGTAGAATAAAACATTTGTTTTATTATTTCGATATAATTGAAATAAATAAATACTATCATACCTGCAGACTTGTTACCTTTAAATCTTATTCATTAATCAGATAATCTTTAAAATAAATTCCGCATATAGTTCTTAATGTAATTCTTTTCAAATTTCAGGAAAGTACTGTGGTCGTTTACAATTGTGTTTATATTAGCTTCCAATGAAAGTCAAGCTCTATAAATAAACTAAACAATGTTTTGTTGATAAATTATAAAGCTATAAAACGTTGCACTAAAATAACACAATCTCCTTCGTCTTATAATCCATAAATGCAGTGTGTATTGTGTTGGCACCGTACGGTAATTTAAATTACTTCCACCTTTATAATAATATGTAGCTAATATTATTATTTATCATGAATTACTTTTCTGGCTCAATAATAACGTAGGTACCTACGTAATGATGTAAAGGAATTTATATACAGCGATATTATCTTAATACTGCGCTTATAAACTGTTTAAAATTGTATTACTCCTATAACCACACGATAATATGAAGTTTTTATGAATGTAATTTCCATCCGGAAATATTGTGTTGTCAAAAAAAAAATTCAACTGGAGATGAAATTCTAACGATGTGTGCGGATTTTGTATCCGGCGACTAAAATTATGTTGTGTACAGTTGTGAGTTGTGACTACACTTTAAACAGTAATTGCGGTCAAATAGCTACCGGTGCATATTTTAGTGAATTTTTATTACTATAATACAGCATATTAATATGTTATTAAACATATTTTGTTTACATGTACATTAGGTACACACTTTATTTACATAGTGAGTAAAAACGACAAAATTAAATTAAAAGCCAATAAAAAAAAATAATACAACAATCGCAGCATATTTTGATTTTTTTTTTGTGCATGATATGCCAATTTCAAAAGTTTTCATAGTCAATATTCAATATACAACGAGAATAATGTAGGTATGTAAGCATTTCAAACAAAAATAAATGAAATGTCAGGTAGTACAAAGTCAAATTGATGTGGTTAATATGGATGTCAGTAAGTAAGATGTATGAAAATAGGGTAATGATATTATTACTTAGGCAATATAACACCAATTTACAAAAGGTGAAAAATTTATAGGTTTTATAGGATACAAAAATATACAACATAGAGACAAGAAGAAACCACTACTACCCAATGTCAATTTATATATTCAAATAATAACATCACGTTTATATTTGAGGTATTCGTCAGCAAAAATGTCAACTGCAAAAATAATAAATTATTATGATTCAACTCATGCTGGGTGTATATATTGCCATAATACATTTCACGACATTATATTTTAATTGTATTACTCTCATTTCCCTTAACCTTCATTGAGTTTTATGCGTTAGTTTTTTTTATTATTTTATTCATATGTAGGTATGTATGTGTATAAGTACTATTTTTGGGGTAGGTAGATGTAATTAGTTGTAATAATTTAGCAAATATTATAATGTATATTGTTTGTATGTATTCTACCGACTTAGTACCTAGCTTAAGTCTGTATTTTGTTTTAGTTCCTAAGTTGACGGCACTGACGATGGACTAAGTCCGAAAGGCCTCTGCCAAAATAAAAATTTATATAAGTGAAAGTACCAGTGTTTAACTCTTATCATTTTAATATCAATAAATATATTGTTTGGTTGAATATTAAATAATTTTGTTTTATGTTTACATAATAAACTACATCCTCGCTAAATAAGAGTTTTTTAATAAGTTTTTTTATCGGTTTACTTTGTTATATACAGCATAGGTATTGTAACTGCATCAGGAGAAGTTATTTAGCGCCACAATCAATAAATTCATAACAAATACAATTGTTATACTCCTTATTATGTTCGATGTTCGATGAAGTTAAAATTTTTTCTGACCGAGAGAAAATTTTAAATAGACCTTGATTTGATACTATTTCATTACTTCATTGTAAAATTTAGACTTGTACCTATATCGAAAGAAAACAGATTTCCAGCTGCCATGCTATTACCTACAATTATTTTAATACATAGGCGCGTATCACATAACATGACAAGTTTTGTTAAAACACACTTTAAATTAGGTCATAATTGTGCTAATAACCCAATTGGACGAACGACCTGCAAATTTCCAATAAAGCGTATCTTGAGTTATAAAATATTGTTATGAATTGTTACTAGGAGTAAGAAGTTTCACATCGATTAGCTTATGACACTTAACACCCCCCTCCCCTACCTCCGTCGCCAATTTTTCTATTTCGTATAGCGATTTGAACAAATTCACATACTCTTGATTTGTGTACAGGAGAAAATACGGTAAAATATATTTAATCAAATGTTTTAATCCAGCTTTAAAAAATGATATCGTTTGTCTACTGTGCGGGGAGCCTAAAAAGCGTGGGGACCCCGGGCGGTTTCCTGGTTCGCCCGCCGTAAAGACCGCTACTGTCCACACCACACCGTTGATCTCAGTTATACCTATATACCTACCTTCTGTATATGTATATTATATTTTATTATCATGTTTTTTTTTTATTTTGCTTCACGTTTTGTATTTTGTTTATTTTTCTGCTTTCTTTTTTTACTTATATAATACTGAATTGTCCTTAATAAACATTATTGCCGCCCATAAGGGACATTGAAGAGATAAGTAGTATAAAAGATTCCTACGATGGCGGTTTTAGCCGGCCGGCGCTTCAGGCGTCTCCAATGGCCTGCTCGTGAGGACAATTTTGGTTTGAGTGTACGGATAAGTAGGAGTTAACGACTCCTGAGATATCCGGGTGTGAGGTGGGTCTCTATTCAATACCTATATACCTAGAAACTGAGTTGACAGTGTATAGGTATTTAATTGTGATAATACTTATGGATATGTAACCTACTACTAAGCAAAAGACTTATAATATTAAATACAGGTGTGTAGGTATATTGAGTATAGTTGAGGTGTTATGAATGTGCATATAAATGGGATCGTTAGTAGTGCTAATATGAAATATTTTTGCCGTGATGTAGCTAGACAAGTCATTAATTGTGAATCAATCGTAATTATTTCAATTTAAATATCGCGTCCATTGTTTGCTCTTTATGTAATTTAACCACGAACAATCTTATTAGTGAAATGAGATCAGTGAGGTAAAAAGTATTGAGATAATAATATGTCAAATAACCTATGTATTAATAACCCATTGTTGAGGTTGGAAGTAAACATGATGGAAATATTTACTAGATACTATTACTAAACCATCACGGCATATTCCACAAGTGGGGTAGCCAGCAGATTAGCCGCATGTAATAAACACGCAATCTGCCCTTTACGTGCACACAAAAATTATAAAAAAAACAGGATAGGCGGCAAACCTCACCGCTTAATTTAAGATATGTAACAAATTTGAATTGTATTGTTTTATTCTCACGTGTGTCTCTTTCTCACAGAGATAGTATGGAGTTGAGATAACGTTTATGAAGCATCATCCATCTCTGTGGAGCTAACTTGATCACATACCTGAATTAATATGATATCTTCTTCTTCTTCTTCTTATGGCCTTAAACCCGTACTTCCAGCTCACTCAACCATCGTACGGGTGCCTCCGAGGCGTCGTGTATTTCTCTCAGTCCTATTATATTATTCTAGGTTATATAATGTGTGTTATTAGTTCTTACAAGCAATAGCTCTTCTTTGACGAAAAATATTAGCTTTTATTGTCCTTTATTTATTTTTAATATAATCGTGAGTAATACTTATTATTCATTTCTGCTTTCGACGAAAATCGCGCTAATTGTGGTTTCCTTGCCATGATACTATTTCATGTATCAATTGTACGATTAGACACATGCATAGTTACCTTGTTATTCTAGTCTGCAGTACTGAAATTGCGGTTAAGATATCGATATTAAAATATACGAATGCGGTTAGTAGTAGATATCTACCTACATAATAATATACATATAGCTAGATATTATTATCTAGGTGTATTGTGCGTAGATATATATTATTATGTAAGTACGTAGGTATATCGTTATTTTCTTTATACAAATATTATTAGTCATCAATTAACCTTTAAAAACATAACACTTTGTTTTGTTATATAGTCATATTTACTTCATTGTTTTATTGAATAACCTGTTTATTGATGTTTGGTTATTTAATCTGTACATATAATAAATATTTATTGAAATAACTATTAAAAAATTAGGTATCTAGAATAATATACTTGTTTGCGTTACTTATATTCAGTCAAGTTTGAGGATTATTATATAGTAGTAGAAGTCACTCATCCAACTGCTGGTGACAGCTCAGCAGTCAGCATAACTTAAGCTCTCTGTCACACGGTCCACTAATTTATTCTGAGCCGGGCGTAGTAGGAAATGTTATTCATTTATAAAATCACGTACACCTCAGGGTAGTCAAACATATCCGGGCGACAGTATCAAATTATATTATTATTATTACTATGTACCTACATATGTAGGTAGTTACTCCGAACATAAATTACCCACTTACTAAAAACCTCACTGTTTGCTGGCAGAAACTTTAGTTATTTAGAATTTGTGGGAGTTTATCGAGCTTTTAATTTCTCATGTTGATGCGATAGTAATAACAATAATACTTTATTGCTCCTTGAATCGTAGAGTGGAAGTTGTGAATTAAGTAGTTATAATATCTTAATTATTGTTATTTGGATGGGATATTGTAGCAAGTACCTACAACATTAAAGTCTACTCACACTTGAATGAAGCAAGCTTTATCACAGTTGTTGTTTGATATTAATTAAAACTCGAATGTTTCTTCCTTCGTTAAAAGTAAACAAGCGTGGTTAAGAAAACACACTTGCTAGAGGAATAATATTACTTATACCTACCTACTTACAAATCTACATTTACCTACTTTTATATTGTATTGCGGCAATATTGTATTACGTATTATATATAGTGAATAATGGAAATATAATATAAACAAAACCTTTCCAAAAGATATAGATATTAATAACCTAATCGATTTTATATTAATGTTAGAACTACATAATAGCATTGCTCAGCCCAAGGAATACGTAAAACCTACACTGATGTATATATATATATATATATATATATATATATATATATATATATATTAACATAATTATAATCTTGTTATAAAATATTAAAGATGTCTTTACGTATAGGTATAATTTTATGTTGTAATGCTTGTAGTAGGTATATATTATAATACTTTGCCGATCGTTATAAGGACAAGTAATATAATACTTACTGTCATTCATTCCGACATCTTCACCACTAGATAAAGATGGCTCTCTTTCTCTCAAACAAACTGTGTGTACTTACCTACTATAACTTGTTCATATTATAATATATGTACCTATTGTGTAAATGTGCTTGTAATGTGATAAATTTATTAATTTCGTTGTTATTATTATATTTTGGTATTGATAACAACACCAAATATGTATCAGTGAAGTGGAATATTTTCTATACTTTTTTTATTTTATTCTTTGTTTATATTTTCGGCATTAGCTATATAATATTATTCTTTTTGATATATTGATCTTATTTTAGATTAACTATGTATCAATTATTGTAATCGCTCGGTAATGGTGGACTGGACGTTCCACCACAACCGCGATAGTTAATCAAAAATAATATTTTATTCTTCACTGTACATTGGTTACAATATTTCGAATAAATACAAGTATAATAAAAATATCACTTAAAATTCAATGTACAGAGGGCGGCCAGTTTATCGCTAGAATGTGCGATTCATTAATGCCATTTAAAAAAGAAACTAAAAATAAGTTTAAAATTTGTTTATTTAAAAATTATCAATATGACCGGGATCGTGTTATCATCCAACCATTAAATTATGAAATTTTTTTCGATTTTTATATTCTTTTGATATAAATGATATTATGAGTGAGTAGGATATTATGGTATTATACCTAAGTGTGCTGCTGAGATTATCTATTATATTTGATAAAGAGGATTTGATCCCGGGATCCCGATCGTATTTTAGTCCCGAAATTTTCGGTATTAATACAATTTTAAATAAGTCAGAAATTTAGAACTCATTCGCATTAATGAATCACTGAAACCGAAACTTATGTTCGTATCTTAAAAGAGCACCTTTCTGAGTTCGATATCTCATTAGATACCGATATTGTGGCAATAGTCACTGATGGTCCAAATGTTATGCTGAAGGTTGGAAAACTTGTTAATACAGAGCACCAAGTTTGTTTTACACATAGTATTCACTTAGCCGTTTGTGATATATTGCATAGAAAATAAAAGAACAATATTGTATTGCCAAAAGATAAATAAAAAACTGATTTTGGCATGGTGTGCTCACTTTTTTACTACTTTTCATTACCAGTGCAATCCCAGGGCTATACCGGGATCAACTGTTGAAAATCGCGGAAAAAGGGCTTGGATCGAATCCTCTAATTTTGCCTTAGGGATTATATCAATCGAACGTGTGTTTGAAATTATAAATTTTATGATCTTAACTATTTGTTACTACAGTCCATTGTAGATTTCAACGTTGAATGAGTTAAATAATATAGGTATTCATGAAATAGATTGTCATTTCTGTGTTCTGCAATATGACATGTGGGTATAGATTAAACATGATTATGTTATTTCGGTAACACTTCATCCGTGATATTTATATTTGTATCAGGTATAAGACAAAACAAAGGCAATGACAGTAGGCCATAACGATCAACAGAGGCGAATAATAATGTCTGAAATTCGGATAAAGAACTCAAGGAGTTCTACTACCTCAGGAGTAAGATCGCCTGGGATGGACGGTCAAGGAACGAGACTTGCATTCAACAAAATATCGAAAATATTCGAGTCTTAAAATGCAGACTCCTTGCGAAGACATATGTTTGGAGTGTCTTATTTTAACTATGAGGGTGCTTATAATTATGCGGCTTCCAGTCATGGTGCGTACTTGAAAGAGATAAAAAGAGATTAGAGGCGTTTGAGGTGTGGTAATTTAGAAGAATTCTGGGAATATCCTGGAGGTATCTACTACATTGAAAATGACGAAGTTCTTAGCTGAATTAAAGGAGGATTCGATAGGCACCCGCTCAAGACTCACCAATGATAGTGAATTAACAAGTCTGGGGACCTTTATTTTCCGATTTAATTTCTACACTAACAAATTAATTGTTCACACGAGTGATGTCATGATGGTCAGTCTGTCAGAGAAATCATTTGGCTAAACTCTTTCAATGTCCCTCTAGTCGAAAGAAGCATGCAAAAAATACGATAGGACAACAATAAAACCATTTCCAGATAAAAAAGGTATAAAAATAAAAATCAATATAAAATATACTCTTCTTACATATACATACACATTAGTCCAGAGCACCGAGCTGAGGTGTGGAAAAAACATTGATTAGGCATTTAGGATGGTACCTAACCCAAGGGTCGCCAATGCCGTAGCCGTTAATGAAAAGGTTTCTCTTCCCTGAAGGGACATTCAACCCAGAACGGAAACTCTTCATTAAGAAAGAGTGTCTAAAGACGAAAAAACGAGTTCGCCCGTGACAACTACAATTACGCAAGACAACATCGACCTTTAAGATCTCCCAAGTAAGACGGGGGTAAGCCCAGCTCACGCAAAAGAATCCACCGAGACATAGAAATAATCACAAATCTCAAGAAAGATCTAAAATTCCCTGGGCACATCATCAACTACCTAGACCACAGAGCTGAGCTCTTATATCATCCAGACTCAGTGAAACAAAATTCTAAGGGAGGGGTCAGGATTTGCTCCCGCCAGAATCCTCCCTAAATTACAACCCTTAATGTCCCTTGGAGGAGATACTCACTACAAGGCACAACTCACTTTTAAGGTGCGCCGTTTTGTCAAAAAAACCACTGCAAGGGGCCATTCAAGTGGTATTGAATTCATAATATATATGTGTAAAAATACTTGTGTACTATTAGGTATCGGTATTGGTTCATATAGCGTACGATGCTGTGACTGAGGATTATTAAGAATATTATAATATAATTTAGTAGCAGGTGGGATGCGGATTCTTGGAATCCTCGACATCTGTTTAACGCATCTAAACGCAGAGCAGGTATCCTAAGGCCTTAAAAGTTCTCCGTAATTTATTCATGTTGTCATAACTGCATATCATTATGATAATATTATTATAGGTGCCTACACCTCACCCGTACTAAAACGCGGCTTTACCTACCATTATTTATGTAAATATAAATTAATTATTTTCTTTTCTGTTTTTCAGGTGTAACAATGCGGGAAAAGAAAGGAGGTGCCATGAGTAAAATGCAGAAGCTTAAAAAGCGTCTGTCATTAAGTTTCGGTAGATTATGTAAGTGCTATTATTATTTATTACTTTATTTGTCTTTCTCACGCATAAAATTTGTAAATTTTAATGCCCAACTACAAAAATAAGTTATGTACCTATTATGTATAGCACATTTTCGTTTAAAGAACCAATTTCTCAAATACACTTTCTTATTATAAACCTACATTATCTGTTTATCTGTCTACATTGTGAGGAAATGGTTTTGCTATCATTTACTGTATTGAAAAATAATATTCAAGTGCAATCAATTTCTATTTCATTTTGTTGTTTGTCTCCTTCCATATGTTATTAATCGAGTTTCATCATTTTCTTGTATGACACAAATAGTTGCCATGAGTAAAGATTGTTGGGAAATGAAAATCAAACACGTGTACCGTACAAGGAATTTGCAAATTGCCGAGTTAGAAATTGTAGAACTTTCTATGAACAAGTTTTATTATTGATTTATCGCGATTCGTATTAAATTGCTTTTCTATGCTTGTTTACAATCTGGGTGTTTATCAGTACCATATAGATATAATACTTGTTCCGTTATAGGTACTACCTATTAGTGATGTAACGAATGTCTGATTTTGGATATTCGCGAATGCGAATGCGAATGCGAATATTTCATGCCGACATTCGCGAATGCGAATGCGAATGCGAATATTGACTTGAAAATGGTATAGGAATTTGAAATATTCCAAAACTCCTCGGTTTTCTTAAAGAATATTTTCTTGCAGTACCTTTTTCCACAATGTACCGGGTAAGTATCCGGTACTTTCACCGAATTACTGATTTGTTTCTTCATTTACATGGTACACAACAGATGAAAGACATATAAATATAAACATGTCATCATCATCATCATCATCGCCCTCAACGCTCCTCTCGGGAGCACAGGGCAGAAACCAGCCTCCTCCATTCAGAGCGTCTCTGTGCCAATTGCGTCACCTCTTCCCACGACATTCCTTGCGCTCTGATATCGTTGTCATAGGAACGGTGTATTGTGAAAGAGGGACGCCCGGGCCTACGGAACCCCTGCGGACGGAAGAACAGTGCTCTTTTGGCCAACTATCATTGGGCATTCTCAAACCATAAACATGTAAGCGACAAAAACATTCCAATAGTCTTACATCGAAACAGTGCATACTTCAGCAATAACACACAAAACAATTATAGAAAATCTTACACATAATATAGGTATTAATTCACAATACATCCAATCACCCATTCCTATTACAAATCGCTGCTCACCCAATTTCGCACACATACCTAATACATTCATTCGCACAAACACATTCACACTTCACTAATGTATGCAATAACAATACAAAAAAACTCTTAAAAAAGAAAAATCAAAAATTTAAAAATTTAAAAAACAGTCTAAAAATTAATACTATCCCAAACACTTCACATTTTATCAAACATATACATTTTTTTAATATTTATTTCATCTTATTCTACCCTCAACTCTCCTTTCTCACAAACCTGACGTAATTGGCACTTTAAAATTCTATAAACAGGGTTTCTTGAGTCTGCAATCGTTTTTGTTTTTTTTAATGTAGAACGGAAAACAAGATCTTGTTAAAGGAAGCATTCTAAAGTTAATCGTATCTAAAATATTAGGCACATCGTATTCGGACAAGCATATTTTTCTCAGGTTGCATGCATCCAGCAAAACTCTTCACAATTCCAATTTAGGCAAATCTTTAATAAATACAGGATAATGCAATCTCTTCCTAACCAAACGAATGAATTTAGACTGAGTTCTCTCAACTTGATTGACATATTTTTTAAAATGTGGATTCCATACAGAGGAACAGTCCTCCAGCTTGGAGCGAAACAACGATAAGTACAAGTAGAACAAATACGATTCATATAACCTAAATGACTTTGTAGATCTCAGAATAAATCCCAGTATTTTATTGCTCTCTTCGATAATTTTGTTCACGTGATCATCAAAGTGAAGCTCAGAGTCAAACACCACACCTAAATCTCTAATCTTATTTACTTCTTTTAAATCATGATTATGGATATTGTAAATTTATCGAATTTTGTTCCTATTTTTGGTAAAAGAGATCAGATTACACTTCTCCAGATTCAAGTGCAAGTTATTTCTTTTACAGTACTCGTGTAGTCTTTCCAAGTCCTCGTTAAGCATTTCATAGTCAAACAATAATTGAATTTGACAGTATATTTTTAAATCGTCCGCAAATAATAGAAGCTCTGAGTGGTCAAAGCACTTTTTTATGTTGTTTATGAATATCGTGAAAAGTAAAGGACCCAAAGAAGACCCCTGAGGGACACCAGATGTAACACTGACACTGCCAGATGAGTAACCGTTAAGTTTAACTGTCATCAATCTATCAGAAATATATGAGTCAATCCACCTTAGTTGAAAAAAGTCGATGTTCTACTTTATCAAATGCCTTTTGAAAGCCGATATAAATGGCATCCAACTGTTGCTGCTCTACAAGAAGATACGGCTTCAGGAAAAAAGTAATTTGTTCACGAACCATACCCTCAAATATTTTTGAAATAGGTGATAGAATTAAAATTGGTCTGTAGTTACGAACGTCCGATTTGCTGCCAGATTTATGCAAAGGAATAATACTAGCCATCTTCCATTTGCATGGAAAGCATCCTTCTTGTAAACTCCTAATTTATTTATCGTGTCGAAACCCAGAGAAAAAACCCATCAAACTGATTTCCAGTACAGCGCAAAACGCGCAGCAGGTGGAGATGCGTCAAAAATATCCTCCATAGTGCAAGTGACAGGGCACAATGGACACTCCAACAAGTGTGGCATAGTCTGTGCTGCACCACAGTCACACGCTCCGGATTCGTCCTGTAGGAAGCCCAATCGTTCTCTATTGTCGCGGCAGTTTCCTACACCAGATCTCAGTCGATTTAGGGTTTTCCATGTCCCATAGTCTAGATTGCCTCCTGCAGCAAGGTGTTCTAATAAATGTCAGATACAATGGTTTGGTTAAATGACTTACACATCTCTTTAATATATTGGTGCTAGACCATCAGGGCCAACTCCTTTTGTCTCATCTATACCTAATAAACGTTTATGAATATCAGATTTCAAGATATTAACCATGGATAAACATGAGTTAGTTAAAATATTTTCCAATTCTTTAGTATTAGAATCATGCAAATTATTCAGTGAAAATACAGAACCAAAAAACGTCGAAAACAAGTTTGCAATCCCCTCTGGATCGCTCGAAGTCTGGTCACCGTCACCCATTTCCCTTGGATAGCCTCTAGATTCTTTAAGGGAATTTACGAATGAAAAGAAAGACTTGACATTGCCCTTAAGTGACTTCTCAGTGTTATTAATAAAAGACCTATAATCGTGATTCTGCGACAACTTCAACTGAGCTCTTAGTTGAAAAAATAAATTGTAGTCAGAATCATTACGGTTCATCTTCAACTTACGCCAAGCCTTAGACTTCTCTTAAACAATAACAGAATTCTATTAGAGAACCATTTGGGAAAATTATTAGGTGACACCCTCTTCATATGTAGGTGTATGCTTCTCAATTATTGGCAAAACATAACCATAAAAAGATTCAGTCATTTTATTCACCGGTCTGTTTCCCAAAACACTGACCCAATCAACACTTTGTAGTTCAAAATTTATTTCCGAAAAGTTTAACTTAAAGTATATTAATTTCTGGATCATATTTTGAGACAAATCCTCAGCAATTTCAAACTCATAATCTATCAACAGTGAAGGATAGTGTGAATCCTTACCAACCAGTGGAGAGTCACATCTGGCAACAGAACACGGAATAGTTGAAAGAATTAAATCCAAGATAACTTGATTGCTGTTATAAACTCCGTTAGACTGAAACATATTGAGAAAAGATATAGATTCTATCAAATACTGCGCAACAGGACACGAATAAGAATACGGAACAAAGATTGAATCAACATCGGGGTCTTTTTTCCATTGGATTGTTGGGATATTGGAATCTCCAATAAGACAAATATCCGTTTTGCCGTAATAGCTGATTAAACGTTCAGATATACTTTAAAAAAAAGATGTTTTAAGTATCTAAGGATGTGGAAGGCGGTATATACATATACTACACCCAGTAGCGGTGAGCATTTTTTCATGCGTTACCGATGAAAAACGAATACTGGTAAAAAAAACTTTCACCAGTATCATCCCAAACAAGAGTGGATGAATATCCTAGTGTCCGATCCACAGCAATTAAGACCCCACCTCCATCCCTTTTACCACTCAACATGAAATCCCTATCCTTGCGGTAAACTGCATATTCGTCTTGAAAAAGTTCGCTGTCAAATATGCCACAATTTAGCCAAGCTTCCGTCAGAACAATTATATCATAACTATTTGCAAATAAGTTTGCTCTAAACTCCTCGATCTTAGTCTTCAAGCCCCGAAAATTCTGAGAGAATACTTTAGTGTGGTTCACCTTGTAGTATGATATAAATATTCCTTAAATAGAATATAAAATTATTGTAGGGCCCTATACTCATAGCAGTTGTAATACTTAAAACAAACATATAAATTAATCTCCACAAATGCATATTTCTCCTAATAATAATAACATCATCAAACAAACGAACACAGGAAACAATACAAAAAATGTTGCCAACACGGAACAGACCAGATACTTTATTACTAAAATAATATTCGCAAAACATTCGCATATTTTTTTGCGAATGCGAATGCGAATGCGAATACTTTGAAATATGCGAATATTCGCGAATGCGAATGCGAATGCGAATATTCGTTACATCACTACTACCTATACGCTAATAATAATATTTAGGTTATACTTTTCATAAATCATTTGATATTTAAAAAAAAATACATAAGTATTTATACCTCTGATATAATTTTCTCGAACGCGTTTATTGCACTGATATAAAGAATAATAAATTTATTTATTGAAACATGTACATATAAATTAATACAGTTAAAATGTCCATAATAATGCATTTTTTTGCCACCTCACATGCCACCTCACCAAAGAGCCTTTGTCTAGATAGGTAAATAAAATATGTATAAAATATATAGGTATCTTAGATTAATCTGAATTCTTTCTTGATGTTATTTTTAATACTAAGTACATTTTAATTTTTTATATGATTTTTTTCTGTTGGATTTAAGGGCAGCAGAATTTTATTCCAAAAAAATTGATCATATAATTTATTTTGTTTGTTTGTCATGTGTATTTTATGTTAAATAATTATGTTGCTTGTCTTCCATAATTTTACAATTGAAGAATGTTTGTCAACTTAACTTTTGTCATTGGATTAAGTTCGGGCTAGCTTGTCATGTGATCTGCTTTGAAATAATCCTGTGATATGACATAGGTACTTACCTGGATAAAGGTTATTATAGTGTTCCGACTTCGACGGTCACTAATTGTAGTTTGATATTCTTTTCATAATAAATAATATTCCCGAAATAATGCTCGTATATACTTACCAAAAGTCATTCTTTTCTATATAACACTGTTGATACAAGGTTTACATAATAGTTTGACACTGACTGAATGCATCTACAAATCCTACGTTGTTCTCAACTTACTGCAATAAATATTTGCCTCCGTTCATATTATGTATTATATGTAGGTATAAAGTGAATGTTCGAATAGATAACACCACTTTACTAAATTTACGTGGTTGTTCTTACTGCTATAAGTGTATAATTTGTGGTTCAACATTTTGTTCGTCGTCTAATTTTGGTGGAAGTTTGTCAATAATTCAAAAGTTAACTTGCTTTTTAAATGCATTTGTCGATTTCATGCAGATGTTTGTTTTCTTAAGTTATTAAACCTCTCTACGTATTATGTCATATGAACTATCCTCATATTGTAGGCTTACGTACTTTATTGTGGCTTTTATGTTGAGAATTTTGAGAGGAGACAATTTATTTCAATATACGACCTAGGCCTTTTACACAAGGAGTATGATTTACAAAATAAAAGTTTGTATTTATTTATTTTAAACATCTCCCGTTGGTCGTTTACAAGACGCTTGGGTTCATCATTCCAAAGAACATGTAACAAAAAACCTGCGAATTTGTTTTTTCTTTCAGTACCAGTAGGACGTACAGGGTCCCTCTAGTACCATGTCAATGAACAGATATTGTACATAAAATAATAAGAAGGAAATCATAAACATAGTATAGGTACAATAATAAAATAAATAAATAAAAATGAACAATTGAGACACAAAAAGAAATATATAAGATTTGTAATTAGTGTAAATAAAAAGGAACGATGCGTTTCACACGCAGATGGGAAGTGACCTTAGCCCGTAGACAATTTGTACTTAGCTATCGTCTACTGGCGAACTTTTCGACAATCTACCTACACGTACCGTATAATTATGCGTTATTGTTGCAGTTATTGACGAAAATTCGTTTGTAGGCGATCGCCAAGTACAAATTGTCTACGGGCTCTTGTGTTTTGTGTTGTTTTTTCATGTTGGCACATACATAATAACACATTTCATTGTATTTGTTAACATTTTTATTGTATTAAGTCAACGTAAAGAATACACCTTCTATAAAATATTCTCTTTCATTTTGTATAAAACAAAGCAGGTCTTTGACAATCGTCAAGCGAATTTCGCTTGCATAAAAAACAATATTCGTCGGACGCCCATTGATCTTCACACCTGTTCAGACAGTCCACCGATATAGATACGATTTGTCAGATGCGCTTTGATTTTGACGTTGTTTTCAAAATGGCGGACGTCGAGATGGAAATCGCGAAGTGTTTATTATTAGTTGAAAATGTTATAGTAGAGGTTATAAGACGCCTTTTAATTAAGGAAAAAACACCACAAATCAACAACAAAGATAACAACTGTCACGAAGCGGGAAACATTGTAAAATGTATAGGTTATAAAGGTGCCGGCAAACTCCCCTTTCACGACACAAGCTTTTAGTAGCTTACTGTGAAAGGTGTATGAGGTTGTATTTGGGTATAACCAAAGAATAAAGTTGAAAGGTGGTCAACTTGAGACGATATCGTTTTTACTAGTTTTTATCGTTTCTGACTAGCTGTCATTTCGTTCACACGGTTCAAACGGCTTTTGGTGTCCTGGCGATATACACCACATTAAGGTTTCGCGATTCGGCATCGTTTTGAAGTCACGTAATTTTTCTTATCAAGAACGGGAAGGAGTGGGAACATTACAGAAATGTAGGATGATTAAGATGAGACATTTTGTGAGAACTTTTTTAATAATACCTACTAAGGATATTGCGATACATATAATATATTACACCGCTTTGAAATTATCATTTCAGAAATATAGGCCAGTTTTAAACCTTTTTTTAATTCGATCATTGCGATACCTACTCGATTTATTTTTAATATCATTTAGTTTTACTTAACTTAGGGAATTATAAAAATTAATAAAATACTGATTTAATAATAAAGACTCATACCATCTGTTCCACACGTTGCAGAGACGCGTAAGAAACTTTTGTGACCATATTATTTTTTGATTTAAAAATATAAATTATATACATTATTGTTTAGTGATACTATTAAACCGTGGAGGACTCAAACAATAGTAAATATTATTAGGTATTATAATAATTTAAAATGAAGTGTTACAAAGTTCATGCCGATGCAATCAACGATATTATTTTTTATTTAAATATTGCTTTGCAGATGACTCATATATCTTTACGTAAAATTATTTGTGTTCTTGAATAGGATTATGATGTGACTATTGGAGTTCCGCAGGAAACGGTCCCATAGTTGTAGAATATTAATTATTTTGTATATAATAGGTATGAATTATACATAATGTGGTAGGTATCATAAGACCATTATTTCTATCATTTGAAGTAACGATTTTCCATATGATTATGGCTTGTTGCGTCGATATTCATTGATAGTAATGAACACAATGAAATTAAAAACGAATGTTTTCTTCTACTTTATAATGTTCTTTATATTGGATGAGATTGACAATGTACTTATAAAACGAAAGACGTCTCTCTCAATAAAGAACATTATAGTAGAAGACAACAATTATTTTTTCATTTCATTTTGGGATTCTACTGCCTAAACATCGACACAGTGGTTGGTAATGAACATGTCCATCTGTGTCCATGCACAAATTCGTCGCATTTGGATAAATATTGTTATTATAATATTGTATCACATAGTTTCTTGAATATAATTTAAGTTATGTTCACTTTATGCGACTGTTGGTATTAATTCAAGCTGTGGTTACTAGGGTTGCCACCCGTACTTTATTATAAAGTATTGTACGTTATTTCAGCTAATCGTACTTTATACTTTATGAGAAAAATAAAGTACGCGAAAATACTTTATTTCGCATGATTTGATTTCTTTGGTATTTTGAAAAGTTTAGTCGTATTTTTTCGTTAAACGAAATTTATCAATTGGTGCTGAATCGACGTCGCCACTCGCCAGCGCCACATCTCTTAAGCACTTGTTTTAATCAAATTTTGAACGCAGCCCAACCTCAAATGTCAACAATGTCAGTGTCATTGTCACAATTTATTGTTTGTTTTGTGCAAAGCGGTTTGATTTGAATGCATTACGAGCGCTCTCTGGCAAAAACGTTGTAATAATCAATTTTATACAAATTTGGTGGAGAAAATCTCAAAACTTGTTGACTCTTGCGAACATTTGGATTTGATAAAATAAAAAATCTAATATTTATACAATATACAAATTAGTTTTTTTTTTCTTAATAAAATTAAAAAGCTGACTGACGAGATTTATTTATTTTATCTTTGTTTTATCAAAATACATATTATTTGTAAACTATAATTTTATTTTTTTTATTCATCTTATCAAGCATATAAATACTATGGATTTTAGCAAACTTTTTTAAATAACAAAATATCGAGTTCCTGTGGTGATTTTTAATTTCAAAATATGAGAAATTTTATCAAAAAATGTTTTGAAAATTGGTCATAAAAATATTTTTGTAACATGATCTGTGAAAAAAAACCCCAAAAAATACAGTTTATTACACTAATATTTTTAATAACTATCTGTATTTGAAACTGTAACTAAAAAATGTATTTGAAAAATCGTAGTATTCTCGTGCATTGTCTGCCAAACACACCCCCGATTTCGATTTTTTGAAATTTGCTTTTTTATAAACGAATACTATAGCTGTAATCGTTTTTTTCTAATAACAGTCGGTACAAGTATCCGTTACTTTTTTGAAATAGGTATTTTGAGAAAATATTCTTAAAGAAAACCGAGGAGTTTTGAAATATATCAAAATCCTATAGGTACCATTTTGAAAATTTGTCGAAGGGGGGGGAGGTAGAAATTTTAAGGTGAAGTAAAATTGTAATTTTTTCCGTATATGGAGTAAATTGTTGTACATATGGCCCGGTTGAAAATCTCATTTCTGAAAAATATGGCCCGGCTGCTGAAAAGGTTGGCCACCCATGCTCTACATAACCTAGAAACGTAATTTCGATAGTGAAAAAATAGTGAATGTGTTACACCGAAAAAATGTTTAAAAAAATTACTTATTAACTTAAATTTAAATATAGACTTGTATTTGATACAAACTGCAAAAAGCAATAAAAACATGTTTTCAAATATACAAATAAAGAAAAATTAATTGTACTTTATTTTGATACTACGTACTTTTTTTTTCTTGCCTATAATGACCAATGTACTTTATCTGCAGAAAAAAAAGGTGGCAACCCTAGTGGTGACGTTTGTGAAATTACCACATTACACATTTTGTCATACAGTTTTATTGTTTCGGTCAGTACAATAATAATAGGTAGGTAATAATAATTAGCAACATTATCATCTAGGTCGTCTAAGCTTAAGTTGTGGCATAGGAATAACCGGGATAATTTTAGTTTAATGTATGGGTGGGAATGAGTTTTAATCCCTTGGAGATAAAACGATGGTCTTGGGAAGTATTTTGTAATAATAAGGGTAATAATTAGAGGTAAATTTCACGGTTTATTTAGAAAATTCTATATTTTCAAGTGTAACTTTGTGGAAATGCATTGTAAAGGAAAATATTTAATTTAAATCAAAACACTGTTTTATTCCACTATGAGATTGTTTAATTATTAAAACGTTTTCGACTACAATGTAGCCATCATCAGTAATAACACAATACTAAATCTAAAATTGAAGGACATACAACAATATTAAAGATCTAAGGAGTGGTTACAATTGGTAGGGGGTGTGTGGAGGGTGGGGGTGAAAAGTTCAGGGGCGGGTTCAGGAGCAGAAGTAGTGGTGAGGTTATTTGTGGGTGTTGAATATTTACTAAATTTTTATGATTATTAATTTCTAATGTTTCCAAGATGTCTAGTTTTTTGCCTTTTGAACATTTTTGCAGCAATTCCACACCGCTGAGGTCAAAATCATGGCCCGTATCTCTAGCATGGTCCGCCATTTCAGAATTGATACCAAAGTTCTTTTTAGCTCTAAGGTGCTCAGTTACTCGAGTATGAACTCTTCTGCCGGACTGACCAATGTAGGCTGAGTCACAGTCTTTACAATTTATTTTATAAACACCACTGGAATCTAATGGATTAATTTTTGATTTATTATTTAATATATATTTTCTAATCGAGTGGTCGGTATAAAATGCTGGTTGAAATGTTTTGTCTTTGCAGATGTTGATGAGAGATGTAGATAATGGACCAGTATATAGAATCTAGCGCCAGGGTTTATCTTGAGTTGTTTTTGTTTTATTATATATATACTTATAGATGACATGTTGGGTTGAGATTTTCTTAATTTTCTTACGTATTACATCGGGCTGATATCCGTTATTAGTTGCAATATTTAAAATGGTGTTCATTTCTGTTCGGTAATTTTCTTTAGTTAGTGGAATGGAATGTAAGCGATGGATCATCGCATTAAATGCTGCCATCTTGTGTCCTATTGGG